>JALHBX010000290.1:0-59500 GCA_024340025.1 Tolypocladium tundrense | reverse complement strand
AGCAGATCGTAAACCTCCTGCAGCTCAGCACGTCCTGTGCCCCGTCTCGGGGACCTGAGCGACCTGAAGGTCGCTGGACGAAAAATACAATAATAATAATAAAAATAATAATAATAATAACGTTAGGAGCATTGTACTGTCGAAGATGTTCTACGGCTTCTATTGCCCATAGGATGAAGGCATAGGAATCTTTTATTGTTTCCTTGAATATTGGTTGGGGCTCGCAACAAGCCACGAGTTTCGAATATCAGCAGTTATATTCTGTACTACAATGTGCATGCAATGTCAAGCCCAACTGGACCCCGGTCACGCAGTTTCTGGAGAGAACAACTCGATTTACGAGCTGTGGATAAGTCACGGCCACAAGGACGCTCATTATGAATAATTCCATTTGACAAGCCGGCTGAAGTATCAGCCTGGCTCTACAAGTAGCCAGATCCCGATGCTGTCAGGATATCGCCAGTACAATGCACTGAAATCATGCATGCATACGCCGCGTAACAGCCAGGCACCCTCGCCTGGTGACACAGTAAACGCCTCCCATCGCCCGTCCGCCAAATGGGTACCAAAAACGTCAACCATTGCAGGTTGCAGTGCCCTCCATTGTCCTCCGTTGTACGTGTGCATCTCGCGGCGCTTGACGCTGCGGAAGACCTCGATCTGGGTGAGTTGCGACCGTCGGACACTTCCTCACGACTTGAGGGTCTGAATCAGCGACACGTTGTCGCCCTTGAGCAGAATCTGGCCTGCGGGGAGGTTAGTCACGTGCTGGTACCAGTGAACCTGGCGATGATCTGTACCTAGCTGTTTCCGTGACCCGCTGTCGCTGTTGTTGGCATCCTGGGCGACCTCGAAGGCGTCATCGATGACCAGGTTCATGAACTCGTCGAAGCCCTGCGACTTGTGTCAGCTGAATCTCCCATCTGGGGTGCTAGGGCCACCAACCCGAATCCTGCCCTCGATGCGGATGTTGAGCTGCTCGTACAACCACACGCTGACGGTGGCGTTCTGTACCTGTCAGTAAACATCCACAGAGCCTTGAAAACGAATAGCAAGCTCGCATGTTGCCCTCCCCGCCGAGTCCAAGAAACGTCGCGGCGCGGTGGCGGTCTCGAATGAACCTCTACCAGCGCTTTCGCGGTGCTTCCGCCTCAGGAGAGCAGTGAAGGCATGGAACGTTTCTCCAGTAACTGGAAAGCGATTTGCGCGCCATCAGGGCAACGTAGATCGGTATTCAGACACGGTGACACCCCCGCTGCCGTTTCTGCTCTCCATCTGCACATCGCGCGCTCCGTCGCGCTCTCGAACTCCACGGGTACGGGCGCAGGCAGCGCGCTATCGGCGACTCGGCAGACTCACGGATTGCAAAAGCTTGAAGATCATGTTGCTTCGCAAACCGTCAGCACAATGTCCACGGCAAACCTCGAGCGTTGGCGGGGCACGTCGCAACGCCGAGGGGAGGGGGGCGGCTTTACATAGGTGGCAGCAGCACGCGGCGGTTGCCGCCTCCAGGGCGTCCACTCATTGTCGGTTGAGGTTGCGGGAGGCGAGGATCGGGATGGTCTTGTGGTGCAATCGGCGAGCGGCAAGGGACGTCGTGAATGCTGGTCTGCGGCGCGAGTCTGCGAATGCGGAAACGAGCTCGAGGTTGGTGGTAGCTAAATTTCAGCGGAGTGGCGGAACCTTTATCCGCGCTAAGGTAGTCGCGGCAGGCAGCTGTCCACGCCTTGGCTCAGCGTCACCACGAGAAGCTCGAGATGCACCAGCATTCGATCTTTTATCCATATTGATATTGAAAGAATTTTTCTAGTCCGTTTTGAATAAATGCAAGATCTGGAAACCCCTACATGTCACTTTGATCCACACCGCCCAGCAACTCCGTGCTCACCAGTCTCCCGTCCAAGCCGCTTTTCGCTGTCTCCAACAACATAACCCTCAGCACATTCATCTACTTCATCTTTCATCTACTTCGTCTACTTCGAATCTTGTGCATGATACACCCTCTTCCCCTCAAACCACGTCTCCTTGACCACGCCCTTCACTAGCTCCTCCGGCGTCAACTCCACATCGCACACGACGAAATCCGCCTTGAGCCCCGGCCGCAAGCTGCCCGTCCAGCTGTCCGCGAAGCACGAGTACGCCGAGCCGTGCGTCGCGCCCGCGACGGCCTGGCACACGGTGAGCGCTTGCTCTGGGTTGACGACAGCCTCGAGCCCCAGCTCGCGGTACGAGCGACGTGTCGTCGCGACGTACAGGTTGGGCAGCGGCTGGTGCGGCGCCGACGGCGCGTCGGATCCCAGGGCGAGCGGCGCGCCGCCGTCGGCAAACTCGCGGTAGGCAAAGGCGCGCTTGCAGCGGTGCTCGCCGATGAGGCGTGGCCAGGCGCGCAGGATGGCCGGGTCCGAGTGCACCGGCTGGATGGACGCGGTGATGCCCAACTTGCCCAGGCGCGCGGCGTCGTGCGCAGAGGCCAGCTCGAGATGCTCGATGCGCGGGCGCCGCGACCTGTCCGTGTTATTCTCCAGCACGTCGATGGCCATGCCGATGGTGCGGTCGCCGATGGCGTGCAGGGCGACCTGCAGGCCCGCGGCATGGGCCCTGGCGACCAGCGGATGGAGCACCTCTTCTGTCCAGACCGAGTCGGGGTTCTCTCCGTTGGAGTAGGGCTCCGTCAGGGATGCCGTGCAGGCGTCGATGATGCCGTCGCAGATGACCTTGATGCCGACGATGCGGCAGTCGGGCGTGGTGTCGACGTTGAACTCCCTGGCGAGGGCGGCCGCTCGGTCGACCTGCGCAAGCACCTCGTCCAGCGAGCCTCCCGGCTTCATGAGCCAGTACGCGGCGACCCGCATGCCGGGCAGGCGTCCCTCTTCCTTGCGCAGCTCAATCAGCGGCTCCCAGATGGTGTCGTCCATGGCCATGTCGATCATGCCCGTGTACCCGACGGCGTTGAAGGCCGTAAAGGCGGCGCGGATGGCCTCCTTCTTTTCCTTCATGGAGGCGACCCTCGCGACGAACGGCCACATGATCTGGAACACGGCGCTCTCGTTGAAGACGCCGTTTGGCCTGCCGCCTGCGTCGCGCTGGATGGTGCCGCCGGCTGGGTCTGGCGTGTCTGCGGAGATGTCCATGATGCGGCACACCTCGTCCAGGCCGGCGGTGTTGCACCAGGCCGAGTGCAGGTCCTTGGTGTCGATGAAGATGGGCCGCGGATCCAGGTCGTCGAGCAAGCCGGCGTCGACGCCGTCCGGCGTCATGGAGTGCGTCCAGCCGCGGCAGAATATCCGCGGGACGTTGGGATGCGACTCTGCGTACTTTTTGACCTCTGCCCGGATGTCGTCGAGGGTCTTGCAGGCGTCGAGACTGACCTTCTTCAGCGACTGCCCGACGAGGAGGAGATGCAGGTGTCCGTCGATGAAGCCTGGCAGCACCGTCTGTCCCTGCAAGTCCTTGACCTCTGCCCCTGTAGCCCTGGCGGTGGTTACGGCTTCGTCCGTCTCCGAGCCCACGTGCTGGATGACGCCGTCCTTGATCACCAGGCTCGTTGCGAAGCTGACTGCTTCCCCTTTCCCATCCGTAGATGACTGATACACCTTGGCATTGAGCACGACCGTCAGGCCCTGCCGAGTCTGGAGGTCGCCCATGTTGAAGTCGATGTTGTTGAATCTGGCGATCTGGTGTAGTCCGGTTGTGGCCCAGACGAGGTAGCTTGGTCGGCTTTACAAAGATGGAGGTCTCAGTTCTGATCCGAGCCGAGTGCCAGACCTGGTAGACGTTCAAATTCGGGCTAGACTTATGGGTTTGAGGACGGATCGGAAAGCAGCGGACGTGGCGTTTATTTAACTCTTTCAGCCCACCTCGTGTCAACAAGCATTGAAGTCATGTGGGTTCGGCGGTGAATTCGCCGGGTCAGCCGTCATCGGCGTCCGCTGATTCCCGAGCTTGACGCCATGTGCCAGCGCGGGGGGTTTCTTATCTGATCCACCGGGGGCCGCATCGCAAGGCGGAGCAATTGAGGAGCTGCAAAATGCGCCTGCTGTCTACGATGGATACGACATTGAAAGCGACACTCGCATGCTGCGGTGGAACACGAGTGCTTGAATATGTTCAATTCTGGTTCCTCAACTCAACTCTCGACGGCACTCATCCTCGGACACAGCTTCAGCGCCGCCCGCTCCTCGACCAGCTCCGCCATCCTGTCCGCCGTCTCCGTCCGCAGCGCCTTGAGCCCGCGAACCACGCCCTCGCGGTCCCGCGGCTTAAGCTCCTGGCTCATCTTTACCTTGCCCTCGAGCCGGTGTATGGTAATCTCCACGCCGACGATGAGCCTGCGCGAGCGCGCGACGTAGCTGTCGGGCGCGTCGGCGACGGTCCACGCCTCAGCACCGCTGTAGCCCATGATGCCCGTTTCGCCCAGGCGCGAGAGGTCGCCGAGCTGCTTCATCAGGAAGTCGGCCGTCTCGGGCGCGTCGGCGTCGTAGTGGATCCGCGCGCGGCCGTAGACCTGCGCGGCCGAGTAGTTCCACGTCGGGGCCGTCTTCCTATCGCCGGACATGGTCTCTTGGTAGAAGTTTGTGGTGATGTAGTGCTGCACGGGGGAGGTGAAGACGATGAGCACGTCCTGCTCGAGGACGTTGCTCCCCGGCGATGGTGATGAAGGGTCGCTGAGGGCTTCGATGAGGGCCTTGCTCTGGGGGTTCTGCCGCGCCATGTGGCCCCTTAGGCGGCCGAGCTCGGTTTCGCTGGACTCATCGTCGATGTCCAGGATGAAGGGGATGTGCGTGGACTGAAGCAGCGGAAACGACGACGACGGTGATGGGATGGCCGTGGTCATGAGGCCCAGCGGGTTGGACCGGATGAACTGCCGCAGGGCTGGGATGTTGAGCTCGGCGTGGTCTTTGCGAAGATGCATGGCGGCGGTCGTGGTGCTCAATGTGTTTCTCTAAGTGTAGAATCGTGGTGGTGAGTGGTGACGCGACATGTCAAGATTCGCAGGTGTTCCTGAGTCGACGAGATAACACTCCCATGACCCCATGACCCACGGGTACCTTCCATGACGGGCGTCGAGGAAGCAACACAGGCCGATGTCCGGACGCCTGCGTCATCTCTCGTAATACCCAATCCGATAGCTCGCAAAGGAATGTCGTGAAGACCAACCGGAGGTCGAGCTTAAGCCAAGGTCCGTGGGCTATCCGTGATGATGGGTGTGGAGGAGATCCACCCTGGGGAGGAAGGTCGAGGCGCCCCCTGGGAAGGAAGGTCGAGCCGCCGACGCCCAGGACAGCGAATCACAGCACGGATAGCCTTCAACAGCACAACGACCATCAACAGAGGGCGCTGAAACGACTGGGGTATTGCCTCGGCGTTACTTGATAAATATCATTACCGCCATATCTTCGTTTTTGGCCCAGCCCAATGCTTCATGGTCTGGTGATCAGTGGCAACAGCTACCGCTGACTAACAGACATGGGCCCCCTCATCGCCGAACCTCCACCAAGGCTTCCGTAGCATCACCACTGTCATGCTGCGACCCCCCCGAGTCTCGCACCGCCCTCCGCCACAGACCGACCGATGAACCGGAGCCCTAATGGCTGCTGGACGTGCCGCATCAGGCACCGGAAGTGCGACGAGGCGCTCCCCGTCTGCCGCGAGTGCAGCGACCGGACCATCCCCTGCCACGGCTACGGCCAGAAGCCCGAGTGGGCGGGTGACAAGGCTCTGCTGCGCGCCGAGCTCGCACGCATCAAGCGCATCGTGAACAAGAACTTCCGGCGCACCCGCAAGCAGCAGCAGGCCGAGCTGTCCCAAGGCCGCCAGGAGGGGTCGCTGCCGACAGAGGCGCGAGCAGACGACGATGCGCAGAGCCGTGGCGCAGACCCCGAGGGCGGTCCTGCAACCACAGGGCCAAGCCAGGATACGGCCTTTCGCGAGGCCCAGCTGCTGGTTCACTACCTCGACTACATCTTCCCGCTGCAGTACCCCTACTACACGGACGAGCCCGCCCTCGGCGGCCGCGGCTGGCTCTTCTGGCTGCTGATGAAGCGCGGGCCGCTGCACCAGGCCGTCCTGACCCTCGCGGCGCTGCACCACCACACCGAGTTCGCGCACGCGTCGGCGAACCGCGCGTCGGAGCTCATCGGCTACCACACCAACGCGCTGCAGCGTCTGCGGCAGGTCATCTCCGAGTGCGAGGTGGACCGCTTCGCCGAGAACCGCGAGCAGCTGGTCGAGTTCCTGGCGTGCGGCGCGGCGCTCATCAGCTTCGAGGTAGGGTCCCCGGCGAGAGGACTGGGTTCGGGAGCTGACGGCTGGCGTGCAGCTTTTTCAGGGGGGCGCGACGAACTGGCAGCCGCATCTCTTTGCGCTCGTCTCGGTTGTCGACAGGATGTCGCCCGATGCCGTGGCTCGTCGGTGCTCGGACATGGACCAGCCGCTGCTCAACGGCATCGACCTGGCGCAGCGGTTCCTGGTGACAAAGGTCATTTGGCTCGACGTGCTGGCGTCCACCGCGACGGGCACGGCGCCGAGGACGAACTACCGGGCGTGGCTGGACCTTGAGGAGATTGACATGTCGCGCGTCATGGGCTGCCAGAGCTGGGCCATGCTGGCGATTGGCGACCTGTCGACGCTCGCCTTTCAGGAGGTAGAGCCTGATGCTGAGCCGGATTACGCAATCCTGAGAGAGATCGAGAGGCGACTGGAAGATGGTCTGGAGTGTCTCGATTCTGATATGGTTTGTGACGGATGTGCTCCGTCTTGAGACCTGAATCGTTGACACATCTCAGCAACAGCCGTCGCCCATGAGCCACGCGCTCACCAAGGTCTTTGCCGCCGCCGCCGTCGTCCAGCTTCGCACGACCATTCCCGGCACCAGCTACTCCGAGCAGAACATCCACCACGCCGTTTCGAGAGCCATCGACGCACTGCGCAAGCTCCCGCCGTGGGTGTCCGTTCGTGGCCTGGCGTGGCCCATCTCCGTTGCCGGGGCTGTGGCGGCGCCGGACCAGCAGCCCTTCTTCGAGGAGCTGCTGCAGCGCGTGCTGCAAAAGGCCGGCTCGGGGTTCACGAACTGCGGGACGGTACTGCGCGTGCTGCGGCGCTGCTGGGCCCACAGGGGGGAATATCCGGATGAGGTGTGGACGTGGCGGGATGGCATGGCGGATATGGGCATTTGCGCGCTCTTGGTGTGAGAGCGTTCTCTACTTTACGAAGAGTGAGCATCAGACATGTTTCAATGCGAACGTGAACGTCCAAGATCAGTGTTAAGAACGGTGTTTTATTCGATCTATCGGCCGGCATCAGCATCCTAGACGCGCATGGTCAGCACAAACTCTTCCAATGTGTCCAGAACAGCGAGTAACGATGCGCAAGGCAGTCAGATAACGGGCGAAACCATTGCCCACAGAGGACTATCCACATAACAGTTCGGTACGGCGAGTGTATCAAATATCATCATTCGGCTCAGGGATAGAGAATAAATACAGACGAGGCCAGAACTTACACCCACAATACGGTGGAAATCCGGATGGGGCGACGGGATGTGCGGAAGCGCTGGATCTCTGGCGACGACGTCTAGACAAGCCCGACGGCCACTTGGCTGTGAGCCACTTGGGTTGACTGTTGAAGCTCGACGAGAACGTTCTGTCGCCATGGCTGGATGGTCGTCTAAGAGAGGAGTTTTCGAGGCAGGCAGGGAGTGTTTTGTAGTTGATCGACAATCACGTGAAGTACTCCTGGCGAGGTCCAGGCTATTAACCTCATGAAGCCAACCCCACCGTCGTATCGTTCGTGTCCAGCATCGACACGGAGTTGTGGTGCCTCATTGGCTGTTGCGAGACGGCATGGTGAGTCACTCGCCGAACGGCATGGGTGACCCCAACCACGAACGCCGCGACATCTTGCGGCGCTCATCGGCAAAATACGCACTTGGTCTTTACGCGTGGCGAAACTGGCGCAAAGACATGAGGTTGATGTGGACGGTGAAGCTTGGCTTCTTATCACTCGAACTAACACATGCAGTGACTGCCGTGGCCGCCTCGGGTGATATGCAACGGGCTAATACCGTGCGGACTGATTACCGCCAGGAGGTAATATCGGTCGCGGACTAGATACCGGGCAATCTAAGTATCCCCGGGGTAGGTGCCGTTCCGTATTATCTAGCGAGACTAGCGAGGCTTATAATAACTACTACTTTAACCGGATAGGCCTGGTATTATAAGTCTAACTCGATAGTATTAATGTAAATACTATTGCTACTCTTAATACTCTTGCTAGTGCCGTAGGTACTTTTTGAGCATGTTTGTATAGTTTAGCTCCCGTACCGTGCTGTCTATATGAGTAATAAAAGTCTTAAAATCTGGCTGCGAGGTCATGAACCTGTATAGGTTTTCGAGGTTAACTTCGCGGCCTTCCCCGGCGGCTACACTATAGAAACTTCCCAGCTCGGTTCTCCCCTTGGCCATGAAACTCTCTGATTCTTGCATGATGTAAGCGCGGTCTGCTAGCAACTCCAAGCACCACCCCGGGACAGGTAGAGGAGAACCCGGTGAGTTTTGTTGCCTGGCGGTCGTAATGGCGCGAGAGTCTCCGAGTTGAGTTGAATTCATCCCTAGCGCCTCCATATTTGCAACTCTGCGTATCGTCTTTTGCGGGGAGTCTGAGAAGTGATACTTATTCTGGTGGTCCTTTAGGGCCTTTGGGGATGGGAACGGAAGGGCGTGCTGGCAGCCAGGAAACGTGCACCGGAGTCGCCGGATGTAGGATTTTTCGTGAGCGATGCGAGATCTATCAGATTCATATCCCAGGGTCGCCTGTGGGCACGAGCTGAGCCGACAGGTGTAGGCAGAGGTTTGAAACTGGCTCTTAAATAGCTCCAGTTCTTCAGCCGTAGCACCAGGATGGTTGTGATTGTCAAGGAGGACCCTGATAGTCTGTTGGTATGCTTCCAGCAAGCCCGATAATCCTGTCAAGGCAAGTGCTTCGCCACTGGGGGTATCTGAGGCTGTTAACCACGAATGCAAGCTCATCAGTCCTATTCGGATGCGGGAAAGAGAGCTTGTACAGCTTGTTCTGCAGCAGCGAATCGTCCACCCCAGCAATTTTGAATGACAGTACCACAGCCCAGATGATCAGATGCTGGAAAGTCCAAGTTCTCGAAACGACGCTCCACCTCATTCTCATCAAGATTGCTATATGGCTCCTCGCCACGCATAATAAAGTATAACACGGAACCAAGGCTGAAGATATCGTCTGCTTGAGTAGGAATATACCCTCGGTCCCATATCCGTAATTGGTATCTCGATCCTGGGGCACCAGTTGAAGCAGTATGTCCTGGAAATGAGCTCCCGGCGAAGTCGCAGATTCGAAGGTCTAAGTTCTTATCCAAGAGAAAATTTCGAGGCGTGACATCCTGGTGGATTACTCCGATAATATGGAGACTCTCTAGTGCTTGAGCCGCCTGCAAAGCCCATTTTCGACGAGTATTGGCATTGGCATCGCAATGGTTCCGAAGGTAGGTCTCGAGGTCTCCGTTGGCGTGGTCCTCGAGCACCAATGTCTTGGACTTGCTATCCCAGTCAATCAGTTTGGGGATGAACGGACTTGAGCCAATGAAGCAATAGACGTCATATTCGTGTTCCATTTTCTGGCGAACTCTCTGTTCTTCCTCGTGGTCATAAGGGTTCGGGAGGGGGGTTTCAGCAATGTGACCAGAAGGTAGTCGCTCTACTAGCGCTGTTGCGCCGCGACGAACGTAATCCCCTTTTCTGACGTAGTATACATGTCCCTCGGGAACGGGATCGGGTACTCTAAAGGTCGACTCTGGCCAGCCTGGGTGAAGTTCCCGTTCCCATTCACCGGGGATAGGGACATATCGAATCCGTGGCGAGTATTGTGGAGTAGGCGAAGCTTGTGGAGGGTCTTGAACATAATCAGAGTAGGATATGCTCGTGGTATCGGATTGTAGGGATGGCAAGGACGATTGTAACGTATGGGTCTATAGTTAGCGATTTCTTAGTCAGTACTCAAAATCCATCTGACTTAATGCAAGGTCCAATGCTGACCTCAGGTGAGTCTTGCTGCTCGGTGTCGCAAGGGGCAGGCGCGCGACGATTGAGCAGGCGCGAGATGAATGACCAGGCGCCAGTTGCCCAGGGCCACAGCATGGTAAGTAGGGGCTGGAAAACGCGCTGAGCGACCGTAAACATGTCCAAAAGTCGCCTTGTTCCCTGATCGGTCGTGGCAATGTGCCTGCAGGAGCGTTTTGCAAGAGAAAGAATATTGAGGATGATGCCACGGAGCTCAACAGAACGGCGCGTCGCATGACTAAACCCCCAAAAAGGCGCCCCCCCTATTGGCTCGTGCGAGACACGCTCTGTATAACAAAGCTCTTGCTACTACATGCCCAGTCAACAATTCGAAAAAGAACGGCAGAAATATGAAACTGCTACAAGTTCTGACGCCGTTTCTTGTTGATTGGTGAGCCGTGGATCACAGTCGTCGAGGAGTGAGTGAACGTTGGGCAAGTTAAACAATTGCAAGTGTGGGGCCTCGTATAGCTTGCTCGTACTACGAGTACTGTACGAAGTACAAAGGGTAGACTGATTATCGTATGGCTTCTAATTACACTGCCATTTGCGCTGTAGAATGTATGTATTAATGAGTGCCGTATCAAGCAGGAAGGTCTAAGCAATAGCCTGCTAACCGCCGCGCCGAATTGCATAATCGTAGCCGTAATAGGCTCTTAGTTAGTCGCCCCGGTCAATGGCATTTATATGATGATTGTAGTAGACTGCGATTGACGGCGTTAAAATGATCTTTCGCTGCTGGTTACTAAAAAATAGCTGTACTGGCCGGGCTCGCGGATGTGTTGAAGTCGGGCGCCGTCTCTTAATTTCCTACCTCTCGCTGCCGGTGAAATAAGACGTGTGTGCAACTAGACATTCGTGTGTGTGCAAATAGACCTACTCTTAAAGGCAACGGGAAGCACCCTTCACCTATTAACAGTTTAAGTTGTTAGCAGTACTTTCGCATCCGAGTCTGCTTGCTCAACCTGCCTACTTCGAGCCCAGGGGAACATATACAATGCCTGAATTCTAGTAAGCGCAAGTACCTACAGCTGCTGAACCTGCACCTTTGCTGTATTTCACGATGCAAATGCGTACGTCAGTCTAGCAAGATCCTCGCGATAAGAGAAAGCTCGCATTATTCTGAGTCGGGTAAGGTAATTGTGTTCAGATTTCCTGGTGAAACCTAGTATCTTGATGAATTTCTGAAGGATCTGGTGGCGTAGTCCAGCGATATTGCAATTGTCGTCGCGAAGTGCGAGCCTGTATCGTTCTTATCACACTTGGAGCAGGCCAAGAAGGTCTGCAACGCCTTCAAGTCGAGGCTCTTTCGGTGAGGAAGAACTCGCAGCCTCGAATCCAGCTTCCGAGCATTCCAAAGATGGCTGCTGGGTGCATATCGACACAGTAACATCGTTCCATCTTGCCGCTTCTCTACCAGCCGTGGCTTTGCGAGGCGGGAAGTTCGGAACGCTGTTGTGCCCCTCGAAGCCAGTGAGCGCGCAGAGTGCAACCCTGTCTACAAAAGTCCCTACTGGTGCTCGGGATTGACGGCAACTAATCTTGCCAAGACACTCCACTGCTACCTGGGGTGCGAAGGTGCCACGAGATACGGAGTACGAGTACACCTGGCGATTTGGTCGGATGAGATGGGGAGGGGGCTCAGCTGAACTGCACTCCCAGGTGCCGCCGGGATGCGAGCTGTCAGTGCAACCCACAACGACAGGCCACCCCTGAAGGCGTGGGACGTGGATGCAACCTTGAGATGGATTTGACCGCGCGGCGCCCGAAAAGCGTAGGCTGATTATATTCGATCTACAGAAGGGAAAAAGGAACAAGAGTGTTGTCGAACCGTCCAACTATTCAGTATGCCGAGCGAGGTGACTCTGTCTCCGAATACTCGGGACTGGGATTGATCTATCAAATGTAGATAACACTAAATCAAAGTATGAACCTCTGTGCCTTAAATATAACCCCTGAAAATAGGCACACGGGTGTAGTGGTGCCTGCGCTTACATACCTAACTGGCACGGGTACCATGCAATATTACAGGCGTGTGCCTATTGGGGATTAGGTGACCCCTCTCCCTCACACACACACACCTCTCTGCTTCTCTAAGCTCCAGGATGGGCACCTCCTACCAACCAAGAACTAAACGCAAAGCGTGAGGAGCATTGCATTTCCATCACCACCGAGAGGAAATACTACAGGGTCGGGCAGACCTGGATCAAGTGGAGTCTACGACCAACTGAATGGCAGAAGCACAACGGCTACATGGCCGTACCACTGTTCAACCCCGAACGTCTCCTGAACGAGGGTGCGTGTCTCAGCTTTCTTGCCGAGAACACAGACATCCCGTTGCCGAAGCTTCACGCTTGCTTTGAGGACGATGGCGCCGTCTACCTCATCACCGAATACGTCCAGGCGTTGGCATGAACAAACTGGATGCCGCGGAGCAGGAGGTTGTTGCCAAGGAACTTCAAGTGCACATGGAAACCGTGAGCAAGTTAAATTCCAACGTCTGGGGCGGCCCGGGCGGTGTAGTAAGGCCCCTTCTGATTCGCAACGTCCGATGACGGACTAACGCATCTGTAGGTTCTTCCGCCGTGGCGCATCATGAAAAAGTTGACGGGTAGGCCATGGAGGATGCGCCCGCGGGAGACGCAGGATCTTGTCTTCTGCCACAACGACCTCTCTGCAAAAAATATCATTGTCAACCCCGACACTCTCAAGATCGCGGTCATTGTGAATTGGGAATACGCAGGCTTCTACCTGCCCGAGTTTGAGTCGCCCCTTTTCCGGCGGCCGGGTCCGTCGGTCGCATTGGAAGGGGAGGTTGATGATGTGGACTTCTTGATGGATATCATGTCCAAGGAAAAGGTATAGGTTTCATCTCGTGTAGTACATGGCCGACACAATGGCCTGCCCCGGATCGTCTCGTCGTCGTTATCCGTGAACCCGTCTCGTGGTCTCGCTTGTATCGTGTCCACATGGCGCATCCACGTATCCTCGTCGTGGCCGCGATTGTTAAGACGCTCCATGTCCAGTTAGAGGCACAGAGTCCCAAGTTCCGAACAAAGCATCTGAGCCGGAGCTGCAAACAGGTCAGCGATCCGCGGCCCAGCCCCACCACCCACCTAAAGCCCGCCTGAGCCCAGACAAGCATTCCGTAATACCACCCTCCCTATCTTGTCCTGCAGTTGCCGTATTTGGAAGGAGCACGAAGCGGATGAGCTTATGGCAGTGGGCAAGGTCCCGAAGCACGCCTTAAATGCGTACATCAGCCAATACTAGATAGTATGTGCGTACAAGTAGTCCTGCCCTCTGGCTCCAAACTGTCGCAACAGACCTTTTCGTACCTCATCTCTCATGCGATTCGGCGAGAGAAAGTAATCATGTGTATGTGGCATCGTGGACCGGTTTCAACGTCTTGCACAACGACTGACTCGACCTAGCGGACAGAGTCGCAGCGGATATAGTCGACGCCGACGACGGCGCGTACTCGGCCAGCGAGAAAGTGCCCCCCGGGCAATCTCGAGCCGTGGTCCACGATGTGGCCATCTTGAACACCGACTACGAGGGCAAGCCGACTGAACAGGAGTTGGCCACGCTACGCCGAGTCCCCGGCAAGCTGCCTTCCGTTGCCTACCTTTTGTGCGCCGTCGAGTTTTGCGAGCGAGCATCCTACTACGGTGAGGACGAAATTCTCAATCTGCTTTCGGGGAACAAACACTGAGCTTCTGTTAGGATGTGCCCAAATCTGGACCAACTACATCAACCGACCGCTGCCCAAAGGCGGCAACGGCTATGGAGCGGTGCCGAGTGGAAGCCAGGCCACCCAGGGTGCCTTGGGAATGGGCGAGCAAGTGGCGGCATGTTCCTGTTCCCTTTTGCATAATTCGTTCTGGTCTAATGCCCTCGAAAGAACGCCACCACCCAGTCTTTCAGCTTGCTGGCTTATTGTCTTCCGCTTTTGGTCGGATACCTCGCCGACACGAGGTTCGGGCGCTTCCCCATGATCTTCTGGGGCGTCATCGTCTGCGGCGTTGGACACGTTCTCATCGTTGCTGGTGGTGCCAAGACCCTCATTGAAAATGGCACGGCCAAGATTCCCTTCTTTATCGGCGTTTACATTCTTGCCATTGGAGCTGGTGCGTCGTGCCTTCTTGCCACCGTGCCAGACCCTCGCTAATAGTATTATGTTCCAGCCATGTTCAAGCCTAATGTGTCGCCCCTTCTCCTCGACCAGATGACTACGCACGTTCCCAAAGTCATTACCCTCAAGTCCGGCGAGCGAGTCATCCAAGACCCTGAACACAGCACCGAGAGAGTCATGTTGTGGTTCTATCTTCTGATCAACATTGGCGCGTTCATGTCGACTGCCACCTCTTACTCCGCGAGATATGTGGGTTGGTGGTTGGCCTTCTTGCTCCCTCTCCTACTATATATCCCATTGCCCATTATCCTATTGTGGCTCAAGCCTCGTCTTGTCTTGCAAAAGCCTGGTGGCTCCGATCTGCCAAACGCCTTTCGAGTCTTGGGCCATTGCATGAAGCGAGGCGGCATCTTCAGAATTGGCCGACGTGGATGGTGGGATGCTGCAAGGCCTTCTGTCATCGCCGCGAAGGGACTGCCCGCCGAGACACACTACAGTGACGAATTTGTCGAGGACGTTAAGCGAACGACGCAGGCAACCGGCATGTTCTGCTTCTTTCCCGTTCAATACTGGAACGACAACGGGTATATCTCAACATGTGCTTGTCTACCATACACATGAGTACAGCGCTAACTATAAGGTAGTGTTGGAAGCTCCGCGAACTTTTTGAGTACTATGCTCATGGGCAATGGTGTCCCCAATGATGTCATTGGCAACTTTAACTCCCTGTGCATCATTTGCCTGGGCCCCGTACTTAATGTAAGCCTGACTCTCGATGCTTTACAGGCGAACCTTGCTGACCGCTTCGGCTGACAGTATGGACTCTATCCCTTCCTGCGTAAGGCTAGAATAAACTACGGTCCCGTGGCTCGTATCACGACTGGGTTCTGCCTGAGCACTCTTGCCGGCGTTGGCTACTGTGTCTTGTGTTACAAGGCGTATCAGACCAATCCATGCGGCTGGTACGGATCGACAGACCCTGAGTGTGTGGACAATGGATTGGTCTCGCCCATCTCCTTGTGGTGGGAAGCAATCCCGTACGCCCTCGGTGGGTTTTCAGAACTCTTCGTTAACGTTCCAGGTACGTCAATTGGGCATCTAACCCACGTCCCCTTTAAAGCACTGACAAGTTGGAAGCATTCGGTATCGCGTATTCGCGCGCTCCTGTCAACATGAGAGGTTTGGTGTCGGCCATTAACCTCTTCAATACCGGTGTTGCATACATTGTCAACTTGGCCACCTCGGCAGTTATTACAGACCCCCATCTCGTTTGGGTCTTTGGAGGCCCGGCCATCGTGGGCGGAGTCGTAACAGTTATCTTTGTACGTTCAAAAATGAGCCCCAGCATTGTCAAATAGACCACTGACTTCGATCTAGTACTTCACCTTCCGTCATATTGACAAAGAAGAATATGTCCTCTCTACGACCCAGGTCAGCGCTGACAGTGAAGCTAGAATTTTGGATGGGGTGGGTGTTGACGAGGCTGGCCATCATGCGGTTTCTACCGAGAGCAAGGTATGACATGGCGGTATCAAGTAGTAGATGCATCTTTGATGGAACGCCACCTCGAAGTGTGGCTTTATATTACATCTGCTTTGACCGAAGATGCTGATGAGAGAGGGAAGATGACCAGAGTATTGGCCACGGTGGGCTTCATATGCACGGAGTTGTATCTCTCAGCCGTATCTCTGTTCTGTCTAGACGATCCTCCCACTTTCTGCTAGTTTCCTGAGATTTTGTTCCTGGGCGAGTGCTGGAAAGCCAGGCATTGCCTGTCTTTGTCTGACCAGCATTGACTGACAGTATCATCCTCCCTCGCCCCTCAGCCTGTTCGTTGATGGCTCACTAGGCCTCCAAAAGTTCCAAACCTTGATAAAGAACAGTCAAAAACTCGACCATTGGTGTCTGAAAATAGTGTCTGTTTGGGCCAGCACGCGTTGTGTGATACGTACAAGTTGCTATCATTCAAGCGCCCTGGATAATCTCTTAGCAGCGATACACCTCAGATGACTGCCAAACTGGCACCCCGGATTGTTTGCCTCATTTGGTGCACGCGTTCACGGGCGAAGCCCTGCTCTTGGCAACTGCTTCTCGAATGCTCGAGGGTGCCCACTGTCCGAACATTGCGAGCCACTGTCGATCAGCCCCTAATAAGCCGGCGTCATGGCTGGGTGGTCTAGGCTGATCTAGGAAGCTCCCCACGGGCGATTGCCGAATCTCTAACTTAATTGAAGCCGCGATTCATGCCGTAGAGAAACATGAGCTGATTGTGAGATGCACTGCCTCGAAACAAAGCAACGTCGTTCCAATAACTCACCACGATTGCGCACGGGGGAGTGTGCCCTTTCGAATAATTTCGGCAGCTCAGTTTGTGAGTTGCCAATGGGGACGAAGGCTTGGCTGGGTGACGTACTTCGTGTTGACAACAACCGTTCAAACTTAACCGCAGACCTTGAGATGATGTTGAGCCGCCCTGGAAGCCACGGCGGGTCTTACAGTTGGACCATGGCAATGTCGGGACATAGCGAGCCCTCGGTCACTTTGGCCGCGTGACGGCAATGGTGTACAGGACATCCCCAGTTTTCATTCGCATGGGCATATGGGGTAACCCATGAGCCAGTAGTTGGTTCTGTCAAGTACAAGGCAACGGGCAAAGACCTATGGTTTTTCCACCATGTTGACCCTTTAGTGGCGTGGCCGGGCAATAACTGCGGTCAACCCAGCTCGCCAATATGACGCTGGAGACAAGTACCGAGAGAGGGCTTAGACAACAAAGATCCACCCAGCTTCCAAGGATCATCAACAGCATGACGTTTCACCCCCGCATTATCCGTGGATCAAAGAACCGAGCTTGCCGAGCCATCGGGATGACGCGTATTGATCTTTCCTACCGAGTTGTGAACGCCTGCCTTGACTGCGAAAAAGGAAGCTCCATCAACAGCCCACCTATATGCATACCAGTCCAGCGTCTGTCTAGCCCCCCTTCGACAACTTCCCGAAAA
The DNA here is from genome assembly GCA_024340025.1 of Tolypocladium tundrense. Lineage (NCBI taxonomy): Eukaryota > Fungi > Ascomycota > Sordariomycetes > Hypocreales > Ophiocordycipitaceae > Tolypocladium > Tolypocladium tundrense. The sequence goes on along the minus strand of JALHBX010000290.1, from coordinate 42,278 downwards.
TGATCGGCCAGAAGATACCGATAGTAGCGTAACGACTTGCCTCAAAGCGTAGTTATTTTGCGAAAACACCCAGGGACTGGTAGCAATGATCTTCACCAGCGTTGTCTTGTGCGCCCGGCATGGCCCCGGACCCGGGCGGGCTGATCGGCGTATATAGCCCGCAGAGGATCTGCAACTCTTTTCACTTCAGTTGTTCTCAGAGGTTCACTGGCAGCTTCTCACCGCGTTTGTTCTGAGCCTCGAATCAGCAGTATGATTGGGTTCGGGATAGCAGCTTCGCTGCTCGCGGCGGCGTTCTCGACCCTCACGGTTGCAGACCTGGTTCCTGGCGCTTACATCTTCGAGTTTGCAGATGGCCAGGTAAAGTCCCTCTCTTGAATAGCCTGTAGATTGTATACTGACGCAAGTTTCAAGGACGGCGCCGACTTCCTCGGCACCGTCAAGAAGCATGGCACTGTGCGCATGAACTTCCAGTACGATCTGTTCAAAGGCGCCTCTATCCAGCTCAGCGACCTCAAGAATGCAGAAAACATTGCATCCGAGCTCACGGCCCTGCCTGGCGTGAAGAGCATGTGGCCTGTGGAGAGGTACACCACGCCTGAAGTCAGCATTCAGTGGGTGGGCACTCCGGGCATGGGAACCGAAGGTAGCCTCCGGGCGCGGGGTGTCAACGGAACGGACACCTTCTCGCCGCATGTCATGACCCAGGTCGACAAGCTGCGCGCCAAGGGCATCACGGGCAAGGGTATCAAGGTTGGGGTCATTGACACTGGTGTAAGTCGTAGTGCCTATTAGGACCGGTTCTGCATATGTGACGCTGACATTGTTTCCCTCAGATCGACTACAGCCATCCTGCCTTGGGCAACGGGTGCTTCGGCAGCGGGTGTCTGGTTGCGAGAGGCTATGATTTTGCTGGTGATGCGTATGACGGCACCAACACGCCCGTAGGAGGCGAGGACCCCATGGACTGTAACGGTCACGGCTCCCATGTCGCCGGTATCATCGCCGCCCAGTCCAACAGATTCGGCTTCACCGGCGCCGCCCCGGACGTTACCCTGGGTGCCTACCGCGTCTTTGGCTGCAAGGGCTCGACCCAAGATGACGTCCTGCTCGCGGCCCTGGCCCGCGCGTATCAGGATGGCAACGACATCATCACCATGTCCATCGGCGGGGCCAGCGGTTGGTCTGAGCAGGCGTGGACAGTCGCCGTCTCGCGAATCGTCGACAGAGGCATCCCCTGCACGGTGTCTGCGGGCAATGACGGCGAAATGGGCCTCTTCTACACAGCCGGCGCGGCCGACGGCCGGCGAGTGGCTTCCATCGCTGCGTTTGAGAACACCATCAGTCCGGCTTTGCTCTACAATATCTCATACACCGTCGATGGCGGTGATAGCAGCGTAGTAGGATACTCTCGTGGAGACCCCAACCAGTGGGCAAATGTCCCGATGCCGCTGTGGACTGGCAGCACGGATGCCAAGGCCCTGCTGGACGCCTGCCAGCCCTTCCCTGATGATACCCCTATTCTGAGCAAGTACATTGTGCTGATCCGTGGGGGAGGGTGCTCCAACTCGGTCAAGGTCGCGAATGCGCAGGCTAAAGGCGCTCGGTATCTTATGCTGTATAACAACGCGCCGGGAGTCGAGCAGCTCGATTTCACCGACGCCAAGGGACTCCTCGGAGTCGGCATGGTTACCGCCGAGACGGGTGCGGCTTGGGTCAACCAGCTCAAGGACGGAAAGCAGATTGTGCTCAACATGCCGTCCCTGAATGCTGAGCCCTACCTCGCCGAATATGCCAATCCGGTCTTTGGCGGCGCCCCGACCACGTTCACCTCCTGGGGCCCGACCTGGGACATGGACGTAAAGCCGCAGTTTGGCGCCCCCGGTGGTAGCATTCTTTCTACTTACCCTGTCAAAAAGGGCGGCTATGTTGTCATGGGCGGCACGTCAATGTCATGTCCGCTCACTGCTGCTATCTACGCCCTCATGGGCCAGGTTCGTGGCAAGATGGAGCCGTCCCTGTTCGAGAACCTGCTCTCCGCCAATTCTGATCCTGGCTTGTTCAATGATGGAAACAAGTTCTTCCCCTACCTGGCTCCTGTGGCTCAGCAAGGCGGCGGATTGATCCGCGCATACGATGCCGCTTACGCTACCACGTTGCTCGAGCCTTCATCTCTTTCCTTTAACGATACGGACGCGTTCATCAATGTCTTGAACTTTACCATCAGCAATAAGAACGCCGGAAACGAGGTCACCTACAGCATCTCTCACGTTCCCGCCATTAGCATGTATACCTTGAAGCAGGGGTCTATCTATCCGCAAGCTTTTCCGAACGACGCTATTGAAGCTCCTGCGACCCTGAAACTGAGTGAGGACAGGGTAACCATCAAGGGAGGCGGCTCTGTAACTATTGAAGTCATGCCCACGCCTCCCAAGGGCCTCGATGCTAGCCGTCTGGCCATGTGGTCTGGGTACGTTGCCGTTAATGGCTCTGACGGCACATCCCTCTCGATCCCGTACCAGGGCCTCACGGGCGCTCTGCGCAACGCAACCGTCCTCGACTCTGCAGACACCTGGATCACGCAGACCAACGACAAGGACTACAAACCGCTTCCTGAAAACACGAACTTTGAGCTGTCCAACAAATCTACCTTTTGGCCTGCCGTAGCCGTCAAGCTCGCCCTCGGCTCGCGCCTCATCCGCTATGACCTTATGCCTGTGAGCGTCCCCGACGGCACCAGCACGTCCACGTTCTGGGACTACGACACGATTGGTCAGATGATCCCGCCGGTCCGGTGGAAGCCGCGCGGAAATCTTGTGCGTGCCTGGACTGGTCAGCTCGCCTCGGGAAAGTATGCACCGGAGGGCACGTATAAGATTGTGACGCGAGCGCTGAGGATTCGGGGTGATGAGAAGAAGAAAGAGGACTATGATGTGAGCGTTTCGCCGGCGTTTTCCATCACATATGCTTAAAAGGGCCGCCTGCTGGACTCGGAGAAGGTGAGATATGTTTATTTTTCGCAGGAGTATGACGATGTACCGAAGATAGGGTGGTTGGGCAATACGACCAGGGCACAGGTCTCCAGAATGATGAGTCAAGATCGGGAATACTGTACGTATGCTAGCGCAGACAATGCCGGAATTCTGAATTATCTCTACTATGCTCGTACTAATTATTTAAAAAAAATATTGCAATGCTATTCTGGATCTCTAGTCCTGCGCCGGTGTCGGACGGGGAGCGGCAGGGAGCGGGATGGCGTGCAAGTCTCCGATTTGCGTCATGAAGTGGCAGCCACTCAGGCTTAGCGGGCTGCATACATCAGCAGCTCGCACGCAATCCAGCCGAGGTCGATCCTTGCGACAGAGGCCGACCGAGAAGAGTCCACGACGACAGAAGCAGTGTCCCATACTCCGAGGTGACCAAGAGCGCCATGTCGCCCGCCCAGAGCTTCACCGAGATCCCCCGCCTCGACCTCTCCCTCGCGGAGGACCCGGAAACGGAACCCCAGCTCCTCCGGCAGCTCCGCTATGCCCTCACCGAGGTCGGCTTCCTCTATGTCGAGAACCACGGCGTGCCCGCCGGGACGGTCTCGGACGTCGTCGACGCCCTGCCGACGCTCTTCGCGCTCCCCGCGGAGGCCAAGGCAGAGGTCGCCCTGGGCAAGTCGCCGCATTTCCTGGGCTACTCCGGCGACGGCGCCGAGACGACCGCCGGCAAGTCGGACCGCCGGGAGCAGTTTGAGTTCGCCACCGAGCTGACGGCCACGTGGGCCGAGGGCGTGCCGCTCCGAGAGCGGCTCCGCGGGCCGAATCCGGTACGTTGAAGCTCGCGCGTGGCTTTATCATGGGGGCTCATCTGACGCCTGCAAGTGGCCGCCTGCGTATCCCGCACTGCCGTCGCTCATCGAGGCCTACATCGCCCAGATGACAGCCCTCGGCGAGCGCTTCCTTCGCCTGGTCGCCAAGGCGCTGTCCCTGCCGCCGGATACCTTCCTCCCCTTCCTCTCGGACCAGCACCGCCTCAAGGTCGTGCGCTACCCTGCCCTGCCGGAGGACGAGGCCGGAGCCCAGGGCGTTGGGCCGCACAAGGACTCTTCAGGCTGGTGGACGTTCCTCCTCCAGGCCTCGCCGCCGCACGTCAAAGGCCTGCAGGTCCTGAACAAGAGCGGCGACTGGGTCGACGTGCCTGTCGTCCCGGGCTCCTTTGTCGTCAACATCGGACAGGCGTTCGAGGTCGTGACCAACGGCGTCTGCAGGGCGACGACGCACCGCGTGCTCGGCGGCCCCCTGGAGCGCTTCAGTGTGCCCTTCTTTCAAGGCGTGAGGAGGGACCTGACCAAGGAGGAGGCGGTGGGCGCTTTGAGGGACCATTTTGCGCGACCCGAGTTTCGCAGCGCATCTTCCGAGTCTGACCAAGGTCGGGATATTGACTCGGCGTTTCTTAAGGGCAAGTATGACACTTGGGGTGAGAGTCAGCTGCGGACCAAGATCCGGAGCCACCGAGATGTTGGCAAGAGGTTCTATGGCCATGTGTATGATAAGTACGTCAATGATGACTGACTGGGTTTGAGTTTCCAACAACAGTATTGATACAACATAACATGGCTTCAAATGAGTTGACGTTGGATTCTGTACTAGTCATAGTACTTGGCCTTAATACCCTTGAGGATCTCCTGTTCCGAGACCTCACTACGAGCCTCCTTGGATCGGTTGACACCGGCTTTCACACGCGCCTTCACCCACTCACCCGCCGTGATGCCCGCCGCCAGCTGCGCCTCGTCGCCGGCTTCATACCCCAGCCTCGCGAGCACCTTGCTCTCCACCGGCTTCAGCTCCAGGCTATCCTCGGGCCGCACAAAGTACAGCACGCCTAGCCGGTCAATGCCCGCCTGGTCTGGCGGCGGGGCCACGACGCGGTGCACGCTGCTCTTGAGGAACCCGTTGGTCAGGAACTGCAGCGCATCCGCCACGTTGACCGTGATGCTCCCGTCGCGCGGCTTCACCCACTTCCACGCGCCGTTCGGGCCGCGCACCTGCAGCGCCGCGACCGGCTGGCGGAAGAGCAGCGTCAGGCTGCCGAAGTCGGTGTGGCCTTTGATCCAGACGTTCTCGAGCCGGGCATTGGTGGCGGCGTCACGGGCGTGGTACTTCATGTACCGCAGGTGGCAGTCCGAGAGGGCCTCGTTGTAGCGGTGGTTCGCGGCGAAGTAGTCCTCTGGAAGCTCGAGCACGATGGCGAAGAGGGCGAGGAGCTTCTGCACGATGTTGCTGTGGATATGGCGCGCAAAGTGCTCGATATCGCGTCTGTTGACGTTGATGACCTGGGGGTGAGGGCGCTCGAGGGCAGGGATGAACTTGGGGATGTTGTAGATTTCTGTGTTGTCAAAGATGCCAGGACGGATTTCCTAGGGCGCGTCAGTCTTTACTCGACCCCGGGCTGGGGTGCACAGGACGTGACTTGCACGAAGACCTAGAGGCTTGTAGCCGTTGTAACCACCGTTTTCGAGATCGGCACGGTACTTATTCTTCTCCTCGGTGGGAAGCTCAAAGAACGACTTGCCAATGGCAAACTGACGGTCTACCTCCTCCTGACTGAGTCCGAAGTTGACGACATAGAAGAAGCCAATGGTCTGGAGCGCCTCAAAGAGCTGGGTGGCCAGGTCCTCCTTGCCGCCGGGCTGATCAAACTTTGACAGGTCGAGGGTGACCAAGTCTGCCCATTCCACTAAGAACAGAATCAGCAGGAGCTCGTAGGCTGAACGCCAAATGCTTGCAAGCCCTACGATCATGCTTCGTCTCAGCAACCTGCTTGTATGCGGGCAAGATCGTGTGCCTGTCGCTGGCCGGAAGTGGCTGTACTGCCGCCATGGTGGTGAAACCTGCTAATGGCGGTATCTTGAGGGTTGGATCAATTGCGTACTCGTAATGCAGTACCGTCTATCGATCTTCAACCTCGCCAACTCGACGTAAGGCTTACCTTGCTCGTCGCATCGACATCGGAACCCACTTTCATTATGGCCTGCGAGCGGGCACCCTCCATAATCGGCATGCAGTCGGTCTCGGTGAGTGGGCGCATGCATATCTCGCCATCGGCCCCTCGATGGCGTTCGCACCTCGATGGCCCGCATGGATCCAGCCGACCTATCAGGTCTATCCATCTTGTCCGTTTTCCCTGAAAGCACAGGACTGGGAGGGCAGTGTACGAGTATCTATACCCCGCGGCCCTCGCCTACATCGTCATCCATATGTCGAGCATTAAATTACTGTGCCGAGTTGATGGGTTCCTTGAGTTCCCTTGTTGCCTGCAGTGTCATCGATTGAACTCTACGAAAAGAAGCTGGCCGGCGAAGGCAACAGCTGGACCATGTCCTTGCAGGATGCCGACGACGTGATTTGAACCTCAACTGAGACGTCATGGCTGATGACGAGCGATAGGAGCCCAGAAGCCGGGTTCAGCCTGGCATGCCCATCTTCCCAGTGGAGATTGCGGTCGTGTAACCTTCTCCATTCTCCCATTTTGGTTGAGACTTACGTCCAGCAATTGCAGTCGGGTCTCACATGGTCGAGACCAACGAGACAGCCGAAGTGCCGGGCTACAAGGTGGGGCGTCGGCCATTCTCTGTTCGCCTCAATGTATGCAGGTAGGAATGAGAAGAAGGGCCGTTTAGCTCTCCGTGCAAATCCGTGCATGTTTACTTTTATCTCGTGAATGTTTTACTATTAGGACGCGTGCGAGTCGCGGTTTGCCCATGCTTGAATACTACAATTCACATACCTGAGTGCCTAATGCGTATCGCGAAGTAAGGATAGCCACTCCGCATATATTGCGAGATCCTCAGTAAGTATGTATACTATAGATGCCTGCCCTTGTTATTAGCCAAACCGCTGCTTCTTTGTTGCCAAGCGATCGCGAGGTCTCCAAGCCACTATTATCAATCGCCTTCACTCATCCACGCCCCCACTCCACTATGTTACGTTTATGCTTCGTCGCATTGGCTCTCGTGCTCACTTGTATAGTCAGCGCCCAGGTAGATCTTGGGTCTGGTTGGGCTTTCGCGGGATTTGCGACCGATCGAGTATTCAACAATGGCCCCTCGGCTGTCAATGGTAGCATTGGGATCTATCCCGGTACAGATGTCGACGGTTTCCCCCCCGGAGTGATCACGAACGGAGAAATACATATTCAAGATGCGGTGGCACTAGAGGCACACCTGGACCTCGAAGTTGCCTATCTTGCATTGATTGCACAGCCGATGACCGCTGACCTCTCTGGGCAAGACTTAGGGGGTATGCGTCTTACCGCAGGTGTTTATTCCTTCTCGGGTGTGGCCAAGCTTACCGGCGAACTTATCCTTGATGGGAATGACGAACCGGGTAGTGTCTGGATATTCCAGATAACCGACGCTATGACGACCTCACCTAATGCTAGGGTGACCCTAATTAACGAAGCCAGACCCTGCAACGTCTTTTGGAAGATAGACGGTGCGACTGTGCTGGACGTGGATACTGCATTTGCTGGTATCGTCATGTCTACTAGGATTACCCTGCGCTTAGGCTCGAGCTCAAATGGGAATCTTTATGCCCGAAGTGGTGAACTAGATTTGGACACGAATATCGTCAACGCCCTAGGGCCTGATTGTCCTGCCGCGCCACCGTCGAGCACAACTACAAGTGCAACTACTACAGGGACGACTACAAGTGTGCCTGTCACAGGGACGACGACCAATGGCACGGGGACGACCACTGGCACGGGGACGACCACTGGCACGGGGACGACCACTGGCACGGGGACGACCACTGGTACGGGGACAATTATAACCACAGCTACAGCCAGTCCGTTATCCTTCCAATCAAGAACCGCCAGTGCTACCTCAAAGTATACGACCCGACGGCCGCCACTCACAGCTGCTCGTCATAGGCTCACCGAAGAGGTATTCACGGTTATATGTCCGACTGCTCCAACAACGATCTTTTCCTACGGCCAAACCTTCTTTATCGAAACGCCCTGCACTACGGTCTTGACAGCTACGTGTACCAACTGGGCACCTATACCTTGCAAAGACTGTGTCGGCTCTGCGCCATACCCTCAGCCGGATGATCAGGAGGATAATCAGGAGGTTCACCAGACAATCCCAGAACCGCATCGGGAACCGACCAGCTCCCACCAACTCTACATGCCTCTTGAGCCGGCGCCGCCACCACCTTCCAATGGCCCAGTGGTTGTGACTGCGGCCGCAGCTATAAATTGGCCAGATAAAGCCGCTTTCGCAGCTATGGCCTTCTTTCCGATCGCGATTGGGTTGCTATAATAGATACACGGCGTTCGGTGATTTAGTAAGTTTACCCACTTTAGAGGACTGGCCATGTTCTAACTATATAGGGCATCTGGTCTCTATTAGGAGAATCGCGACCGTCTTCATAACTACAGGCATGGGATAGATGGGCCAGGGTCAGTCTGCACTGAGGATCCATGGTTCAATACGAGGACAGGGTTCGAACTTCGGGCCGCCGTCACAGGTGAGGGCGCATATTTGTGCGTGCCGCTTCACCTCCTCCATCTCGAAGGTGGGAATCGACACGGCGTTCGTGAGAGAGGCCATTACCACTGCGCGTGTATTTAATCAATTGAGAAAAGGCTTAGATATGCACTACCAGCTGAGTCCCTCTTCGTACCATTAGCGCTATGCGTTAGCCGCCTGCGATTATTGTTCCTCTATCGCATCCGTGACTGCGCTACAATGCCCCAACTTCCCCTCCGCGTCTTCGGCCGTCGTGTTGGCGTGCTTGGGCCGCAGATGTTCAAGGAAAAGTATGCGCTGCGCTACAGAGAGAGCTTCGCGAGCGCAATGGCGCCGAGTGACCAAAGCTGGGATGTTGAAGTTGACAATGGATGTGGGCTTGCACTCGGAAGAGAAATGCAGCCCGTCTCGGAGCTTGTGTAATTATATCTCGTCGCCCCGACAATACTCGTAAGTGCCGGCTACCCTGTACCTGTTGCGTCCTGAGGCTTGCGTACCTGGGCCAACACGCAGCCATGCCCTTCAAGGACAAGGGTGTTTCGTGTTTCAAGAACCGTTGGACAAAGCACGTCCCGAGATCTGACGATGCTGCACTCGAGTGGGCCAGCATGTACGTCGCTACGATCACGCAACCAAAGCCCACACTCACGCAGCAACATGGACACTTGACTGCCCTGTACTCCATTTGTCCATGCTGGCTCGGCTTCCTCGTTGCAGCCCAACGTGGAACGTGGACGGTGTGGGCCTGCATCTCGGACAGTCCCGCCGCCAGCTGCGAGGAAACGAGGTCGGCCGCAACGAATTGGCACGTCGCGTACCGTCATGTCGTCTCACTAGTCCACTCGCTACGGCTAAGCGAGCTTGAGTCCGAGGCAATGAGCATGGAACTACGAGTACAGGGTAGGAAACGGAGGTGAGGCTCACCGACGGGGCTTCTCTCGGCGGCGCCGTCAACGTCGGCCCCACTTTCGCCCGCGAGTTGCCGGCAGCCGCCGTCTCAGAAAGGCTCTCGCAGAGGCAGGGCAGGGCAGCTAGGTGGCGTGATGACAGGCGGCTGCGCCGTGCTGGCGGGAGTGGCGTCGGGTGTTTGAGCCGCATCGCATGATTTTTTCCTGCTTGTTGCGTGTGTCGTGTTCGATCGATCGGAGCGGATGAGATGGATGGCGGCACTTTACTCGTATCCGACGTACCCGCGGCGAAGGGATTGTCCTCAAACGCTCTCAACTTGCTCATTACGACGGAGCACATCAAGGCCCACAGAAGGCATCGTGGGACGTCTATGCAAGGCGGCGGCGACACGCACGCGGGCGCCACTCGCCTCGTACGTCCGTCCTTCCATCGTATGTACGAAGCAGCAGCTAGCAGACTGGAAGCCGTCACGAGGACCTGTCTGGTGGATGAGCCGTGAAATTGGACGTTCAAAGGGACCAAAACGTGAAGCTGGGCCGATGCCGAAGGTATGCGCTCGGCCGAGCATCCACCCAAGAAGCCCAAGGCCGTCCCTGATTCAGGCACCGGCCAGCAGGGTGCGGCTACCCTGACCCGGCGGCGGCACTGCTAAATTAAAGTGCATCTGGATTTTGGAGTTGCGGTTGCATGGATCGACAGGGGAGGGTTCTTCCTTGGGGGGGCGACACCTAAACGATGGAGCTGGGAGACAGTGAGGTTACTCATTAGTGTTACTCGGCGTTTGAAACGCGACGACGGCCGAGCTTCGCGCGGATGGCTTCCGAGGAGGCCAAGGTGTTCAATTAGGTAAGTCTTGGGCAGAGAGGCGGGCAACGAGCATGTGTCGCGAGAGCCAAGACGATGGATTGGCGGTTGCGGCTCTGTGCAGATTGGTGCCAAGTAGCACGACAATGTGAGTTCGGTTTGTTCCGAGAGGGCGTGAGGCGCATCCCTGTACCGCGCGGCTGGCATTTACGTACTCGCCAGCGCTGGGCAGACATGTGACTGCGAGGGGATGGCCTCACTTGTACAGGCACTCAGGCACTCTGTAGTTCGCAACTGCAATCAGGCAAAACACTCCGGAATTGCGGAGGGCGCGGGGGAGGAGAAGAGATAAGCTGGGGAGATCTTCCAGAGCCAAGACCTGGGGCCTATAATGGAGCAGAGACGGCGAAGAGACGGGATGCCCGTTCCATTGCGGGCGTCGAGTCGCAACGAAGGCATGGCGGCTGGCCTCCGAGGTCGGAGCGATGGGCGCGAGAGCCTCACTTTGACGAAAGAGGAACTTGTTTTACACGCGGGGCTCCATCAATAGCCCTGGAGCCGTGAAGGGCGCACGGAGGACACACCATGGAGCCAGGTCACTGCATGCACATGACTACTCTGCAAATGTACATGGAACGGCCAATACGTAATTCTGGCTCGACCCGTGGCCTACCCGTGGCCCTCGTGCCCAGGACGGGCCGCGTGAAGGGGCAAGAAAAAACACTTTACTCGCAAGGAATTTTTTCGCGGTGGATTCGATGCTCCAGCAACACGAGGCACCCAGCCAAGGCCAGCGGACGAATCACCTGCGCGGTGCACGGCGGCGACGGCGGGCCGCTCAGGTCACAGGTGAGGTGCCAAAATTTTCCCGGCCAGGCTGAGGTGCTTGGGTGCGCATCGGTGGAGACGCAGGACATCGGCGGTGGATATGGGATGGCGAGATCCATGAGGATGGGCGGGTCGTGGTCGGCTGCGATGCTCGATGGCAACGGGTACGGGCAACGGCATGCGTCGTGCGACGATGCCGCTGCTCGCTCGCCGTGATCATGGGAATGACTCCAACGAAGTGCTAATGCAAATGAACTGGCATAGGTAGCTTTATAAGCATGCTGTGGCTTGCGTTGGCTGGCGAATGGGCTGTTGGTTGGCCGCGCCCTTGGCCAAACATGGCGATGACAGCTGGACGGCGTCGACAGCGCGCACCGCGATGGCCACGAAACGACAACCGGACTCGTCTCGTACTCGTAGTTGCACTAGACGCTCGCTAGAATACACAGAAGTTTCGCCAGAACAATGCAAGAGAGTGACAAAGATTCTCCCTTCTGCAGCCTATTCGGGTCCTCGGCCGGCCTTGGACGCGGGTGGGGCCCCTGGAGCGGCCGAGTCTCGGTGGACGGGCCCCACCCGCGGCAAACTCTCAGGCAGCGCGCACTATGCCTCCAAAGGCGAGGTTCACGGCCTGCGTGTCACTGCGCTGGCGAGTGAATGTGTCAGGCCCAGGGCGCGGCGCGCGGGCTCCGGCGGTCAGCGCGGGAGTTGGCCGCGATGCGGTGCGATGCGGTGCGTGCTGTGCGCCTGCGATGTGATTGTGTAATTCCATTAGTTTCGAGGCTCCAAGACGCATGCTGGGCCCTCATCTCTGGCGGCTGGCTAAAGCGAAGTCCAAGGGAGCCGAGCACCTGTGTGACTCGCCTTCCGGCCGGCTCGTGTCCGGCCAAGGGCGCGGTCGACCGCTCGGCCAGCGACCTCGGACCTCACTCACTTCACGGAACGGATGTCGTCCGCGGCGCCTTTCGGCTGTCAAGCGCAGCGGCCGCGCACCCGCTCGCACGCAATTTTGGCGCCGTTGGCAGGGCGTCTGCAGGCCGTGCAAGCAATTCATCAGCAACGGCGGTCAGTCACGACATCATGCCATCATCATCGGGGGCCACACGGCGCTGCGTCGACGCCAGCAGGTACCGTCAAGGTAGCCCGTGGACGCCGTCCCGGTGCCAGGGAGCAGCGCAGCTCGAACAGCATTGCGCGCCGCCCAACGTCGAAACACGCGAGGCCCAAGGCAGGCAGATCCGAGTCATTCCCACCGCAGCGTGCATCGCATCGCGCGCGCCCACGGCGCTGTGGAGCGCTGGAGCAGAGCCTGCGCAGGAAAAGAGCCTTTCCAGGGATGGGGGTCACACGCAGCCAAAGGTACTTCCCTGGAACGCCGGCTCCACCGCACGCCGGCGGCTCGGCCCCGTTGGCCGTCATCAGCGGCGAGCCCCCTGGAAGCTGGCCCCTAGAAAAACTCGAGCCCAGCGCGGGTACCAGACAGGTACCTCGTGTCCCGCCCACCTCGCGCCCTGCCCGTCCACCGCTGGAGTCGCGCGCCGCACGCATGACACATAGATTTGGGCGCCGTTGGCCGCGCCGTATATAAGCTGGCGATGCCCTCTTTTTTTCTCTTCCATTGTCCCTTTTTATGGAGAGCTATGAACCCGGAAGTCTGTTTACCTGGCACCGAGCGAGCCTGGCTGGACTGACATCGCGATACCCCTGCACCGCTCGACTTGCACGACCACATCCCACTTACACGGCGCCTGCATCTCGCACGACGCCTACATCCAGCACGCCTACAGCTCACTTACACGACACAAAAGCTACGACGACCCGACGCAAACGGACACGGCCCCTGCAGTCACTCGTCTCCAGCCCGAAGCCGCCGCATTCGCCACCCCCAGGAACCGGCTCGCATCGCGCATGGTCTCGCAGAGCACAGCGATTCGACAGTCGAGTCCGCACCCTGTCGCCGGGCAACCCCGACCACTGGCCATCGCATGAGGGAGCAGAGGAAGCAGAGGAAGCACCCCTGACAATCGCCAAGCTCTGGCGCTGGTCTCCGTGGCCGCAGCTATATTACCTCGACGTGTGCCCCTCCACCCTGCCAACGCCGGGCCTGAACGGAGGGGTACCAGAAGCAGCGCCGAGCCGTATCCCGCGAGAAGCACAAGGACGCGGGAGACGGAATCAGCAAGAGGAGAAAACACGACGAGACCGAAAGGAGGAGGAGGCTTGGGCGTCGCCGAACGGCTGACATTCGGACGCCACCAGCGGGCGCAAAACCAGCGCAAACCACCACTCCGGGAAGCCGCCACTAACATCATCACCACATCACCGCATCACCCCTACCCTCCCCTCGAGGGCAGCCGCAACCACTCCCTCCGCCACGATGCCTCACCGCGTCACCAACTTCCTGCGCTCGTCGTCGGGCAACATCTCTCACATCAAGAAAAAGGCGACGAGCAGCAGCAACGGCAACAGCGGCAGCTCCTCGCGCAACGCCTCCACCACGGCCTCGCGCAACAACTCCATCAGCGCCAGCCCCTACGCCTCCGACTCGGACGAGCACCACCACCACGCGCACGCGCACGCGCACACGCACGCCGGCAAGATGCAGGAACACCTCGCCGACGCGCTGCGCAAGCACCACCGCCTCTCGCTGCCCTTTGGCCGCTCGTCTAGCAAGGAGCGCCAGGAGCGCCAGCAGCACGGCGGCGGCTCGGCCAAGGACGGCGGCGTCAGCCTCGACTGGGCCGTCGAGAGCCCGCCCGTCGTCTTCCACGGCACGCCCGCCGAGAGCACCGGCGCCCTCTTCTCGGGCCAGATGTTCATCGACGTCAAGGACGACGCCGCCGAGGTGGACAGCTTCATGGCTGGCCTCAGCCTGCGCATCACCCACAAGCGGCCCTACCAGAGCCACTGCGCCGACTGCCACACCCAGGTCACGGAGCTCAAGGCGTGGAAGCTGCTCGCCCAGCCCGCGACGCTGCGCAAGGGCCGCCACCCGTTCCCCTTTTCCATGCTGCTCGAGGGCCACCTGCCCGCGTCCATGGACTCGCCCGTGCTGAGCATCGCCTACGAGTTCCGCGCCGAGGCCATGGTCGTCGTCCCCGGCTCCTCGTCGTCGTCGTGCCTCAAGGCCAGGTTCGAGCGGCCCGTCATCGTCAAGCGCTCGCTGCCCGACCCGCTCTACCCGCACCACAGCGTGCGCGTCTTCCCGCCCACTAACATCAAGGCGAGCGCGCACTACAGCTCCGTCATCCGCCCCACGGGCAACAACACGCTCACCCTCAAGCTCGACGGGCTCGTGACGCTCAACGAAAAGGTCAAGACGCTCGACCTGTGGAAGCTCAAGAAGGTGACGTGGCGCCTCGAGGAGACCATCAAGACCATCGCCCCCGCCTGCGCCAAGCACGCGCCCAACGCCATCATGACGACGACCGAGGAGGACGTCCCCGAGAGGAAGGGCACCTACCGCTCCGAGACGCGCGTCATCGGCGAGAAGGTGATGCAGGAGGGCTGGAAGTCCGACTTCACCGGCAACGACGGCACCGTCGACATGGAGTTTGACTACACGGCCCTGCACCCGCCCGCCAAGCCTCACGGCGGCAGCTCGGCCTCCAAGTACGCCTGCGATACCAAGTGGGAGGACGGCACCGAGGTGACGCACTCGCTGCTGCTCGAGCTCATCGTGTCCAAGGAGTACGCACCCGAGGGCAAGCCGCAGCTCGCCACGCAGACGGGCACGGGGCGCATCCTGCGCATGCACTTCGCCGTCAACATGACCGAGTTCCCGGGCCTGGGCGTCAGCTGGGACAACGAGGCGCCGCCCGTGTACCAGGACGTGCCGCCGAGCCCGCCGGGGTACCCGGCCGACGAGCGCGAGCGCGAGCCGCCCATCGACTACGACGACGTCGAGCCGCTGGACCTGGAGCTGCTCGAGGCGCAGCGCGCGACGCCCCCGCGGCGGCTGTCCGACGCCGACATGGAGCTGTCCGAGTAGGGTCGGGACACGGTTGTGTTTCTGGAGAGTGTCTTTACGTATATGCAAGAGAGCGAAAATCAGCGTGAACAAGAAGAAGAAGAAGGAGACGGATGATACCCCGGCGGCGACCTGGGCGATGATTGAGTGTTCTTATACCCCTGTGGCAGCGGCAACTTGCCAGGGACGACGGCATAGGCTGGCGTTTTTGACTTGTTATGGATCATGAATGTGAATAGGATTGTTGCACGACTAGATGCAGCGTTTTACTAATTGTTTAATCACTATTATACCACTCTATCTTTTGACATTGCACTGCGAAGCAGTCAGGAATGCGTTGTGCTTGGAACTTGGACCTTGCCTCCAACAGCAAGTCGAGAAGCTCAAGTATGAGCAAGCCGCGGCGGGGTGCGGGGAACTGGGGAAGAGTCGGCGTGAGGGTGAGAATGGACGTGGCTACGAGGGGGTGGCGGCGGTTTGAGTGGGTTGTTGGGATGCTGGAGGATCTAGGACTTGTAGACATTCATGATACCTACCGAACCTAATCGGCTACATACTCTATTTCGGAGGTGCATAGGCTCGATGGCGACGATGCACTGCGATGTTGAGAGTTTACACCGGACGAGCTGGTGGTCTGCACGGACTGTGCTAGTTGTCCACTGCAGCTGAGCGAACTATAACATCAGGCCATGGCTGCTGGTCGTCGTGGACGAGACTGGAGGTGCCGTTGCTACGGGTGACCGCTTGTAGCCGCGTTACTTTTCGGGTTTCTAGAAAGAGAAAGAGGCGTGGCGAATGGTATTTTTAGCTGTGCAGACCTCGATCTGGGAAGGGAGGCAAGCAGGCTCCTGGCTATTAAGTGATCTCCATCGCATCATAGCGGCCGGCCCACTGTGGAGCGGGCATTGACTGATGATCTAACTTTGATCTGGAGCCACAGGGTCCATCCCCCTGAGAGGAAAAATTCGCAAAACGAGCAAGCAGCGTTTGAAGCCGCTCCGGACGAGAAATCTTGAAAACATGAAGCATTCCTTAATTGCCTGCCACCCTTGCAACCCGGGTTGAGGCTAGCTCGTACTTCGCACGAGTAGGTGAGCCGGCAGTTGAACCCGGCCGACCGGTCCACATCTGATGGACGCTCAAGAGCCGGGACTGGTTCCACTTGGAGGGGCTGGTGTGGAATGCGGCATTGACTTTGAGTGTAATCTTTGAGTGTACGAGTAATAAAGACGGCGACGGTGCAGTGTCCCTTGCGTTTATTCATGGGAGCCACGGGGACTGTCGTGTGGGTGGTAGAGGAGCATGAGTGGGTGGGTATATGCTCATGTCTGCGGGTTCCGTGTCGAACACAACGCAACGTTGACATCTGGAACCAGAACTACGGCTTCTCGTAGGGGCCCAGCAGTTTCCACGCCGATAATATGAATCCAAACAACTCATCCAAAACTACGCTTAAGTCATGTGTATGCTGCCTCGCCCAACGCGTCCCCAGTGGGCATCGGCCTATGAACCAGTATGCAACAAAGGCAGAGTTGCCATCGAAATCCACCACGACACGCTGCCGTCACAAGCCCCGGAAGAAGACCGCTTTCGAACCTAGAGCTTGCCGTTCGTACCACGGCCGCAGAAGTGGCTCCCCGCGCCGCAGACGTCCTCGTAGCCGTACGAGTTCCAGCGGCCGCCCCCGCCCGCCGAGGAAAACGTGTCCCAGCCGGCGACGTACCAGCCGCAGTCGGCCGTGATGGCGGCCGACACGGCCCGGCGCTCCCCCTCGAAGCACGTGTCCCCGTAGCCGCGGAAGTTGCAGAAGTAGGCCACCGTGCAGCCGGCGATGGAGTAGAAGTCGCGGCCGCCGCCGACGCTGGCGCCGCCCCGGCACTGCCGGTCGAGCGCGTCGTTGGCCGCGTCCGTGTCGCCGTGGTTGAGCGCCGAGCCGCCGCAGGAGACGGCGTTGTTGCCGCCGCCGATCTGCCGCTTCCGCGCGACCTTGGCCCTGGCGGCGGCGGCGGCGGCGCCCGTCCGCGGCCGGGGGGCGTCGGACGGCCTGAGCGCCGTGTGCACCTCCTTGCCGGCGATGTACTCGACCGAGTAGACGCCGTCGGGCTGACCCTTGGGGATGGTGAAGGCGACGGCTGCGGCGGTGAACAGCAAGTGAACGAGGAAACGCATCTTGACGAGGAGCTGGGCAGGGAACATGGATCAATGGTATATGAGAATGAAGAAACTGCGAGTTGTCTCGTCGGCGAGGAGACTCCGCTATATCTGGAGAGCCCAGTCCTCCGCCGCCAGCCAGGCTCCATGCCCTGTATGATTGTATTGAACGTACTGGACCAGTTTGTTGGCTGCGGGTGGTCGCCCGGAGTGAGGGGGCCAGACATGCAGGGCCACTGCATGGGTGGCCTGTTGAGCGGCAGAGTCGCCGTTCAGCTGTACAGCATGGGCTCAATATTCCCTTTCTCGGGGACAATTGCACACCTGCTATGCGCGCCTCTTTCCGTCCAACAGTTGTGTCACGTCCCAGGCGCATGTTCAGATACCCCGATAGGCCATGTTCGTTTCCACACACCCACGTTTCGGCCGGCCGGCGACGAGATTCTACGGGTAAAACCGTCGAGGCATCGGCCAGGCTGCAGCATAGACCCATGCCCCCTTCTTCTCAGACTTCTTGCAGCAATTATTGTCTTTCACACAGCAGTCTCGCCGTCTTCAATACGACTTTGACTGCCTCGCGATGAGGGGGACTCCTAGATCTAGGATTGTGGCGGCCGCCGTCGCTTTCCTTGTCGTGGCATCGGGCATCACGTACTATTACCTGGCGCGGTCATCTCGCTTTGCTTACCCGACCTTTCGCTACAGCTCGGTCCCGGACCACGTCTGCGATGGCACCGACATCGATGGCCAGGCCGGTCCGCGGAGGCACACCATCCCGAACCTGGTCCACTACGTCTGGCTGCTCAAAGACGCCGCCGAGTTCCGGCTCAGCTTCAAGGCTTTCGTGTCCATCTACTCGGCGCACCTGTTCTGGCACCCCGAGCGCATCTACATCCACACCGACGCCGCGCCCGAGACGCTTTCGCGCGCGAGGGCCTCGGGAACGGCTTGGACGAGGCGCGTGTTAGCCATCCCGGAGCTTGTCCCCAACTATGTCGAGGCGCCGCGGGTCACGGCAAAGGGCGTCGAGATTGTGCTGATGGAACACAAGGCCGACTTCCTGAGGATGGCGGTTCTGCGAGATTTTGGCGGGGTTTACTTGGACGTTGATGCGGTGCCGCTCCGGGGCGTTGCGGATCTGCGCAACAGCGGATTTGCGAACGTGCTTGGAGGAGCCACCGCGCTGTCTATGAAGCATTCGGGGTATATTAACAACGGTGTCATGATGTGTGTGCCGAACAGCACCTTGATGTAAGTCCCATCTCCAGGCTCGATTTTGGCTGTCCCGGGTTGCCCTCCCTTTATATCAGTCCGTTGCTTCCAGACACCACACGGCGGTGAATACTGACTGCAACCACCGCAGGAAGATATACTACCACGCTGCCCACGAGTTCTTCGACGGTGCCTGGGCCACGGCAAGCATCCACCTGCTCACCGACCTCGCCAACCGCCTCCTCCCCATTCCATCCGAGGTCCTGGCCCTGCAGCCGCAGGCGTTCGCCCCTACAAGCTGGGAACTCGAGGACCAGAAGCGCCTATTCCTGCCGACGCTGCGCGCGAGCATACCCCATCAGGGCTCGGAATCAGGCGGCGTCGGTCAGGTGGCGACGTGCAGCGATGCGCTGGCGTGGCTGAGGCGGCGGGAAGATGCTGAGACGGAGAAGTGGGAGCTGGACTTTTCGAGCACGTATGTGCTGCACGCGTTTGACGACGAGGTTGCCAAGATCCGCGGCTGGGACCATAAGGTGGACGTCAGGTACGTTCTCTCGCGGCAGAGCAACTACGCCCGCGCTGTCTACCCGGCTGTGTGGGATGCCCGCGCTGTCTACCCGGCTGTGTGGGATGCTGTGCAGACGGGCATCATCCCCCCGGAGGAGGTCGGCTGAGCAGGGAGGCAGTAGCACAACGATGACCACGTCTACCACCAGCCGTATGAACTACTAAGTAGACTCCTTCGGCGCCTTAGTACGAATCAGGGTCATTGTAGTGTACTGCTCGTCTGCAGTACGGGGGACAGACCGGTCGTAGAGCGGCGGGGACACCAAGGCCATCGTCAGCTTAATCGCCACCGGCTAGTGTTATATTTCTGGGATTGATGCCCCAGTGAATGCGCTATGGCAATGTCACTGCTATTCACACGTCGCGAGCGCCATGTTCACGTTCTTCTTGGGCGCGTAATACTTCCTAGTCCGGCTACAATGCGTTCTGAGGGCTGAGGCTCAGGCCCAACCCAACTAGCGGACTTCGCCATGGCCGCCGTGATGCCCCCTTGCAGTCTTTGTTATCTCTTCGGCGACTCAGAATGCCCCCAAGTGACAGCGAGCAAAATTTTGTCGCGGTAGCCTGCCCTGAATGCGGCTGCGGATAAGGGAGGATTCGGGTACTTTCAGCGCGAAAGACCGAACATGGACTCATAAGCCAACCGCGTAAAGTAGCATCACGTGATACACTGGTTGTATCGTGATTCTGATCACTTGATATATAGCTTGTACGCATCCGGGTTCGAACGCTGGTTCGACGAGCTTTGAGCCGTTTTCTCTGATGGCTTGCGGTAAGTTTGTTTACTATGACCTGATGACAGCACGAGTTTTGGTGTTCGGCCTGAATTTCACCAACGGCGCATGTGGCCAGCCATGTTTGCTACAGCAATCGTCGTTCCATGCAGGGGGATCACGTATTTAGCCATCTCGTACCTCGCGTTTTCTCGTTTGCTCATATTTGCTGCGTTTAGCTCGTATCAAGCTGCAGCATCAAGAAGAATGATATTTGCTGTGGCGTTTAACCCTTTCTAGCCAAGGTATTGTATAAGTATGCTGGACATCATGGAGATCCCAAGAAGCAGACGTCGCTCGAAGATTAAGATATCAAGTCTTCCAAATATCTGACTTGACCCGCGGCTTTGATATCTCACGCCACGCAATGCCCTCCCACGGAATTCCCGGTCGCCTGGACTGGTATCATCAGGAAAACCAAGCACATCTTGTCCAGATGAACGAAACGGCTCAGGTGGACTTTACGAATACTCGAGTCATCGGAACGCAAAGTCTCGGCGGATGTTTCGTCGTGGCGATAGGGGGTTGCCAAATGGGGATTATGGCTCATATTGACCCTCAGTGGGACATGGTGACTGAAAAGATGAGAGATGTTGAGAATCTCTACGGCCTGTACCGGGGATGCATGGTCGACCCCCCTGCAAAGGCTTGGATCGTGGTTGCGAGAACTCAATACGGAATACTAGATGACCGTCTGGACTACATTGAGAAGTGCATTAGAAATCTGGGCGTGCACCCAGAAGTCAAGATATACAACGCTGAGGACCAGACAAACCGCCCAGGTCAGGGGTCAGCATATATGAAGGGTGATCAGAGAGCTCGAACGTTGCCCAGATTCTATTTTGAGGACGAGGAGTTGGCATAGTGAGACTGATAGCTTGGATATGGAAAGTATTTGCTGACAGGTTTCTTTTCATAGGGGACCAGCTGGTTTGAGCCGCTCATGTTGTGTGGTTGGCGGTCGTTTCATTGTGGATAGAAGCTTTACAAAGGGCGCATTATCTCTTACCTTGGTACATGTAGAACTACACGGGAGGCTTGAAATCCATGATCAGGCTAGTACATTGATACCTACTAGACGAGATTGTACTGAATCCCGATGGTCAACTGGCGGCTATTGGCCACGGTAGCCTAGTTTGTAGGAAGAAAACGAGCGTTTACCTAATATTTTTTATAGAGATTGTCCATTTCCCTAAACCACTCCATCATACCCATAAAGCCTTTACCAGACAGAGGTACACTAGCACCAGCAATGCGCTGGGCTCCAGTCAAAGTCGTGGTTGAGAACAGCCGCATCACTTCCTTTGCCCGCCACTGGCAGCCCTCCAGTGATCCTCACGGCGAAGAATATCCCTCACTGTATCTACTACGCTCTCCTCCAGGCTCCGGTAATTCCAGTCTCTCCCAAAAACCTCCTGGCTCCTTGACACATCCCAGCCCGTGGGGTTCACCCCCATGGGAAGTATTTGAGCCGGGTTTCCCTCGGCAACTCTGTCCCTGAGCTCTAGAAAGTGTTTGCGAATAGTGTTGGCCACGAGTTGTGGCGTGATTAATCCAGAAACGAGCAGAATACGCTTGTTCGAAGCTCCAGGGGCAGTCAATGCAAGAACGTGCGCCTTGGCCACGTCTCGAACATCCACCTGAATGATCAGCGTCAGATTATGCTCCTATGACAAGTGGATTTCGAAACTGGGGACTTACAAAGTGATAGAACGGAAACAAGACGGGTTCGATCGCTTTGTGTGTTCCGTCCATAAAGCTATAGATGGTAAACCTGTTGGTCTCGTTTATAGAGTGAGAGCCAGGCAAAGGATGTAGCATCGGGCCAATAACGATATCCGGGTTAATGACAGTCAGATCAAAGGCAGTCTTGTTCTCATCCATGAACTTCCACGCAGCTTTCTCTGCTAGCTTCTTCGACGCGTTGTACCCCAGGACCGCATCATGGCGCCCAATCGCGTCTTCTGCTGTGAGCTGTACGTTGGCTCAGCCGTCTGGATCAGAACCGCGGTATACGATGGCCGACTCACTGGATTCCAGTCCTCCTCTGTGTAGTCTTTTCCTTTGACGCTTTCTCGTTCAAATGAGTCCAAGATTGACACAGCGCTTCCGAGGAGCACGACACGCTTCAATCCAGAGCCTCCCAGCTTCTGGGCGCTTTGCAGTAGCCCAAGCGTACTGAGAGATGCTTAGATCTGGTCATAAAAATAGTGCAAGGAAATTTGATCAACTTACCCGTGAACTGCGGGGTCGATGAGATCTTTCTGGATATCGTCGACCTTGAACGTGACAGGCGACGCTGTGTGTATGATGAAGTCGTATGGCTTGACGAAGAGCTCGTCATAAGCACTCAAAGTGCTCACATCTGGCACGAAGCCGAAGTTGACCTTGTTTTTCCATGCTGGGTGTTCTTTTAACACCTGTTGAGCCTTGTCCTTGGATCGAACTGTGGCCGTCACATCAACACCGGACTACAGACCTGTCAGCTTCATGTCTTGCCGATGTGCTGCATTGAACCTTACCTCTACCAATTGCGCCACGATGTGAGACGCAATGAAGCCATTTCCACCAGATATCAGCACTGACTGTTTCTTTCCTGCCATTGTTCATATGATGTAGTATTAAGGTCTGATCTCACGACTCAGAGAGTATGATTCTCTCAGTACAGTTGAAGTGGGGCAGAGCTGAAGTGCACCAAGAGCCTCGGTTGTGACGTAGGCATGATGGAAAGCATGGTAAGCTGACTGGAAACATTATCGAAGGAACACCACACGGATTAACGTTCGGGCGTATCGGCTGTTGTGTAAACCCCACTGACTGGGTCTGCGTTTGCTCCGCCGTCTTTTTTCTGCCTAGATAAACTAAGACTTGCACAATTGTTGATGCGGAGAGAAATGCACCACGGGCCTCATACAACAATCTTTGATCCCCACCAAGAAAAAAAAAACTTTGCAGAGAATACTAGATATTTAGCATTCTGCCTCCTGCCAAAATAAATGCCCGTATCGGGAAGCAGGAAAACTACGGAAGACTCCGTGCGATAGGAGATGGAAGTTTTCTTTTTGCAATGAAATGGTTGTGGCTCATAGCCGCCGAGGTACTGGAAGAGACCAATTTCTGGAGAGTGCAAAGGGAAACGCTCTCTGATTTGGGCTCGATTATTTAGGAAAGCCTTGAGTAATCAGGTAACTAGCCTGACCGCAAGTGTAAATTTCTGGACTGCATGTAGCCGGCCTGGTTCTATGGCGAGTTGGAGGTGGTCAATACCAGATAACAAATAGGCGGACCCTTTCTTTTTGCAAACACCTTGAACCCATGAACCACGGGAATATCTATAGCCATCCTCCTAGGCTACATCCTGATCTCCCTCTTGGTTCTGCTTGTCAATAATGGCCTGCAGCTGTTCAATGCTGGGCACATGCTCCAATTCTCTGCTATCGCGGCCGCTGCACGGGTTGAAGGAGCTCATGTACAGTGTGTGGTCAGGCACGCTGCACCACTCCGCCACGTTGAACATGGCGTTGAGTGTTGCGCAGGATGCGCTGGTGCAATCTCCTTCATTACGGCACATTCTGCGCGGGCTGGCATACCTATTTGCCTGCAGCCCTTCTGGGTACCAGTACTCCGGAAAGGTGTGTTGATATTTTCGCGGGAAGAATGCAAACATGGGTAGCGCGGTGACGACATCATTGCGGTTGGTGATGCGCGCGGAGAAGCCCGCTTGCGAGGATGCAAACTGCGCAAACTTGTCGTTCCCGACGCGCGGGCTGCCGTACGTGTAGAGGTCACACGGGATGCCCTGCTTTCGGAGGTAGGCACCAGTGATCGTTGCCACGGCGCCTCCAAGGGAATGGCCTGTCACGACCACGCGATAATTCTCTTGCCCAGGCGTAGCCCTTTCAGCTCTAACGGCTTCTTCGACTTGGCCCTTGATGAGCTCGAAGGCATCCCTGAATCCTCTGTGCAACAGACACCCACTGCAAATATCACTACTCCAATGTCAGCAGCCGAACATACAGCAGCCGATTGTAGCGCGAAAAAAAGAAGGGAAACAAGTACCTCTCGGTCTGACGCTTGGCAATATCAGTCATAATATCCACGGCTGAATCCGTTCCCTTGAACGCAACCACAATGTGCTTCTTGCCAGGGTTCTTGGCAATATAGCCACCAATGCCAAAGAAGCCAGTGTTGTCAAATTCCTTGACTGTGGTGGTGTTGTCAAAGTTGGAACACGCGGCTCCCTGGGTGGTGGTACACACGGCCGTGTTGGCAAACCCGTCATGAAGGCGTTCGCAGTATGCTGCTATGGAGTACTGAGCAAAGAGTTCGAACTCTTCAGGCGAGTCCGGCGCGAGGGCTGCCACTTTGTTAGTCGCCCCATTCTCGATGAAACATATTAACATAGAAGAAGGACGGGACGGTGGTTGATGAAGTTTGGTTTCCTGGGACACTGGGCTAGTAAAGAATGCACACACCTTGTCGAGTCTCAATCGTCAGGGCCGTAGTAAGTTGGGCAGCTCCAAGAGCAATAAGGAGGTTATGGGACCACATTGCGGGCTTTTGGAGGTGGCCCTGGATTGCGAGAGAGGTGCACAAAAAGATTGTCGGGAGTGGTAAACAAGATGCTGTTGAGAATTAGCGCGATGTGCAAGAAGGACAATCAGAGTATTTATATATTGGAAAGTCGTTCCATCACGGTTGACTCGGTCAAACTCCGTGCTTGGCTTGTTACTATGAAGTGTTTGGACTATAGATGTAAATGCCTCTCCATGTATCTGGGACAGCTCGGACTTGTCCACAGCAGACTATGGGCTGGGCAAACAAAGTGAGGCTTAGACAGTGCTGTGATAATGTAATCGCGATGCGTCCGCATAGGCCACCTTGCCAGGGTGTGAAAGAGCCCTCACAACCACGACTCAAGTACATTGTCTTATGGGCAATGGTTGAGACGAGGCAGCTTTAATGCCTATATATCTTGATACTGGGTTTTTTTCCTACCAAAAGGTAGGAAAGAAAAAGGACTCACGGCCTGCCGCTCTCGTTGATACCCCCAACCCGAGCATCAGTTGTACATCAATGGCAGGAGGCTTTAGGCATACATTTCACGGCATTGATCTCCATGTAGAGCAATTCTACTTTTTTTTCTTTCTTGCACTGATTCACCTGTGAGCAATTGAAAGGTATTGGCCATTGCCACCTATTACCGTCTCGGAATGAAAAATGTCAGAGCGGTGGCTTAGGGTGTTCATGCAATCCCACCAACAATCAGGTACATGTAACGTCACCCAAATGGTAGCAGTCCCACAGGCTCCACGTTCTCCATTTAGTTGCCGGTAAGGCTACGGGCTATTTGGACAAAATAATGGATATTCATAGCATATGAGAAAAGCTGTCCATCAAGGGTACCTACATCAGGGATGCCGAATCACGGATAGGACAGCATCATTAGCGGAGAATGTGCGACATGCTGATTCGCACGAAACCGGCTCGGCGCAACTGGATTTCTGTTTAACGTCGGTGCGTGCAATCCGCAATTCGAAACACTTGGCAGAGATGGTCAATTGATGCAGTTGCTGCGGGCCGCGATATACACATTTAGGCAAAGGGGTCACGGCGGAGATAACATCTTGATGGCATTGACGAGTGGGCCGATATGGAACCCACTCATCTACCTCGGGACAAATTCCATCCCATCATCATCAAACACGAACAACCGCAAAATAGCCTTGGCTACCTTCGTCCCATCATGCTCCAGATGAGCCGTCTCCGCCGCACGATCCGCGTGTTCTAGATCTTTAATGCCGCCACTCTTTACCCTCATCTGAATTTGCCTTTTAACCATGTCTTCGTCAAAGGCCAGATGGGCCTGCGTCGTAAATAGGCGATCGGGCATGTACAATCCCTGTACAGCCGTGTGCGCGCTCCTGCCCCAGCATGAAATCTCTATGTCGGGGTCAAGCATACCCTCTGGTGCCGACGACGGGATCGGAGGCTCAACGACCTGGTCTTGGTGCATCTGATGCAGGTGGATGTGAGGAGATTGCGTGCGGAAGAGGCGCTGGCCGGACGGTGTGAGGTCGATGCGGCAATGGCCAAGCTCCCAATCGCCTGATGGTGCGGGCGCAACGCTGGCGCCAAGGAGGCGGGAGAGTAGTTGATGGCCGAAACAGACGCCGGTGAAGCGGAAGTCGGGCCGTGTAAGCCAGAGCTCTGGATGAGTGTCAGTCCGTTATGGTGGCCATTGCAGTGGGGTCAAAGGCCCCGCCGATAGTTCCAACGCACGCTTCAACAAAGCCAGGAGATCCAGGATCCATTGGTTGTTCCCATGGGCGTCATACATGCTGCCCGTGATTAAAAGTCCCTGGTATCCTTCAAACTCCTCGGGCTCTGGCATCCGTCCGCCCTGCTCGGTCACGACAAAGACCTGATCCGTCTCCACGCCCAGCGCAGGGTGATGCGCTGCACCAGCCTGGCTGAAATGTGTATGCAGGATCTCGCCGAAGGTCCCGCGTTCGTTTTGCGTGTCTGGGTGCGGCTGGTCGGTCTCGAGGACCATAAGCCGCACCACAGGGGACTCGATGGCCGGCTTGTAGTGTTGCAACATGCCGCAGGTGTCTGGGTATGCGCAGCGCAGTCGATGTTATTGTTAAAGGATGAGCTAAGAAAGCCTTCAGCAAATGATTTAGGCTTCGTCGTGAAGTTACACAAGTGATTCTCGTGAAGGAATTTCCCAATAGAACTCGTGAAATGCCTTGACGGAGAAGCATCACTCTAAACAGTCACCTTCCCTCGGCGACGCGCAAGTCTAAGCCTCTAGATCTGCACGGTCCTGCATAAAAAGCGTCAACAGCAACACGTCATCTTTAACAGACGCTCAGTTTTCTTAGCCTGACGTCAGGAGGGCTTGGTGTTCCTGGGAGGAGTGGACACCATGACGGCATCGCATCCAACATGGTGGGTGGGTTCGGGTTTGCTTGCACTAAGCTTAAATCGACCTGACATTGGCGATCGGGCGGCCCCACTCCAGCGGAGATCCGGGCCGGCGCCGGAAGTGCTGCCTGTTGTCCAACATTTAGACGAATGCCGCGAAGATTTACTCATTTTGATATAGAAAGTATGTCATATGGACAAATCTATACAAAAAAAACCTTCTAGTGGGATACATTCTGCGCCACCGTCATGCACACTTCCCCAGTGAAGTTGTTTGTATAGCTGTTGTATATAAAGTGTGCCCGGCCAGCTCTAGTTGTTTGAAATCGTTTTTTAAGTCGCAGACATCAGCAACACTTGTTTCTGTTCAAGCTGTGTCCTTCATAGATTCACAGGATAGTCACTGCCTTCAGTCCATCGTGTTCTGCCTTCACATTAGCCACATTCAAGTTCACTTGTTTCTTGTCGATGCACTTACGCCGGCCCCCTGTCCTTCTTTGACAGGTGCAAGTTCCCCCACTTGGTTTTGGAAAACTTGCAACCCGGTCGAGTGCAGGCTGGGTCCATCTGATAGCAGTGGTGGCTGAGATGGCAATGATAGAGATCGCATTCAGGCCCATGATAGCACATGCTCGTTCTCGCCTTGAATCGATGAACCGTGATTTCGTCCGCAGTCAGGGTCATTTCATGTTCCTTCTCGCAGCTGTCTCCTCGGGGGCAGTTCCCGCCTATGTAGAAGGCGTTGCAAAACATGCCGGGGAAAATCTTGTCGCATTTCCGTCTGTATGACTCTTGGGCGGTTTTATTGGTTGGAAGCTTGACTGGTGGGTCGAGGCGGTGACCCTCTGCGTTGTAATCGATGACTCTGGGCTGCCGACTGGGCTTTGTGGGCTTGATAGTGACGGTTTGTTGGGCGTTGACACCGCCTGCTGTAGAATAGGTCGAGAAAGGTTCGATAGAAACGCCTTTATTGCTAGAAGTTGTGATGGCGCTTTCTGCTGGGCTGGTGCTTGGGACGATGCTCTGTGCGGGGGTGGTGCTTCGTGTCGGGGTGGCCCGTTGTCCTAGGGAAATGCTCTGTCCCGGGGCGATGCTCTGTCCGGAGGTATTATTCGTTGGTTTGCCCCGCAGTGCAAGTTTGCTTTCATTCTGCAGCGGCTCGTCTCGGAAGACGTTGTCAAAGCGTATGATGGGGAAGCCCAGTGACCTAAGGGCAGGCTCCGCCGGAGTCGTCTCCACGAGAATAATGCGCTTCTCGATACCAGGAGGTCCCATATACTCGCGCAAATCGTGCGCATAGCCCCCATCATGACAGGCGACAAAGAATAACTTCTTGCAGCGTGGATCTTTGTAGAAATGGCTTAGCATTCCTGTCATTGTAGTTAGCACCACGAGGCGTTGTCCATAAAAGGCACAAACTGACGACGTATTTTGGAGTCGGCGTTCTCCTTGCCACGACCAACATTAACAAAGTCAAACTCAGCGCGGCTGTTCGTAAAATGCTCTGCAAATGTATACATGTCATCTTCGCAAGCAATAACCTTAGACAGGCGCAAGGCGTTCCCGAGGCCCTTGACATTCGCGAAGACACGGGCCACGACGGGTACGTCTTCTGTGTCAAGGGGGGTGCCCTTGAGGTGATCCCGGATTTGCTGCTTGATGGCCTGGGCGGCCTCCACAGCGCCTGAAATGGGGTCCCGAAGAAGGCTGTCGCGAAATTTAGCTCCATCGCCGTCAACGAGTATTGCAACGTAGGCATCTCTATTCTGCAAAGATATCAGACACTCAGACACTGTGAACCGAACAACCGACAATGAATCTAGACGCACCATTCGATATTCATTGTCATGTATCTCTCCCTCGAGCCTAAGAGCCTCTGACTGATAATGCATACGAGACCTCTTTTGGTCCTCAAAGTCCAGCTTGAGCTGATCAATTTGAACCTCATTTACAGAGAGCCTGTGCAGCAGCTTCTGCACGGCATATGGTCAAATCGCTGCCGGTACTCGTAGTGGGGTATCGTATGATTACCTGAATAAATTGATTTCTTTCTCCATCTAGCTCAGACCACTGGCTAAAACGTGCCTGCAGTTCGCGAGCCGGCACAGATATTAAGTCATTGTTGACCATGGTGTTTCTTGCTGAGCGTATGCAAGGGCTTTCTCGTAGGGGTAAAAAGATATAAACCAAGGTTAGAAATGCATCAATGAGGGGGAAACGGTACGAGTACGATACAATGTTGACTGCCGGATTACATAATGCCTTTGTGGGGTCACAGACAATGAGCTGCCGCTTGATATCGTACGAAAGCACGGGCTAACCCTCGGCTGCCCCGTTGACGAAGTCTAATTCTATAACTACACGTAAACGTATTATTTGTATGCACTCTAAAATTTGTACGTATTGCTCTAATAAGGCACGCGTGCTATGCCAACTCTACGTTTTGTTGTGTGTGTGCAATATGCAACGCGTGTGTATTTTATACGGACCCTTTGCCCTAGCCTAGCAAGGGGGTTGACAGATAAAGCGGCACCGCAAAAGTCTTTCGCCTGCAGGGAGCACGATTTGAGCCCACGCCTATTGGAAAACAAATAGGTGTTCATTTTTAAGCATCTGTCAATGATGTCGTGTGGGAAGATGTGATAATACTGGCAGTTTGCAGCCTTCAATGACGATTGAACTGAGGAAGTCGTGGTGTTAGGTGGGCGATTCGCCGGTGCCGCTTAATCTGTCAACCCCTTGCCTGGAGGGCTGACCTACTCGTAATTATCACAGCGCTCAGGCCCCTTGCAGATAGATCCTTGGTCTGCTTCTCAGAGTGGGTAGCCTCTTTCAAACACTGTCGGAAGCTCTGTACTCCGTACTTCGCAACAATCCTGAACTGGGCACAGCCGCTCTTGAACAGAATGTAATAAATAGAACGTGATGAATGGATGCTCATTAGTACTTGCTGACTTAGGCAGTGCAGAGCCGTCGTATACTTACTTCTCCGCTGCGTAGTCCGCAATTACGAGTTAATACAGGCGCGTCTCGTGCTGTACTGCGTCTGACTCGTGTACCAAATACACTGTCACATCCACCGCACAACCGCCACATCACATTCATGACTCGGTGTGTACATTCAGGAAGAAGCCTCGTTGCATTAATGACTCAAGACTCAATTGAAGCTGTGAAGCTTCAATCGCGAAGTTAACAAACCAACCCAACTTACACGCGGCTAATGCTATGTTACAAGACATCACGGGCCTCAACGGCACATGTAAAAGGAAGCTCTTTTCCACTCATTGAGCTAGAAAATAAAGAGTCTTTACCAGTCAATTATCTCATCTTCCAATGCGTTATACAGCTCCGCACGCCGCAAAGTTTCTCAATCAACGTCACTTCGATCACCTGGGCGCTCTCAGAGTAGTCTTGAATGCCATGCTACGAAGTGAGAAGTAGTGTTCACTCCATAGACTGCGCAGAGTCCCGTTCTAGACTCGGAGTTTTCCAAGACTCGGAAAGATTGTCCCGCACAGAACATATATGATCAGGCCATCGGCCACCACCACCTAGGTGCCTCTCGCCAGCGGGTCCCGTGACGACAATTTTCAGCTATGGCGGCAATTACCAAAAGAAACGGACTGATCTGGTTCTTAACTCTAATTGCAACCTCGCGGCTGAGATGTCTCGCGCCTCAGCGGAGGATCGTGGGCTTGGAACACAAGTGAGTCCAATTGATGATACTATTCCAATTGACATCGGCATTCTGAATATCTCGGCTTCGACCGCTTCTGGCACAAGCTGTGCCTTGAAACCCGGCATCCGCTACCGGATGAAAAGCCTCTAGCTTGAAGCCTGAGAATGACCCATCTCCAACCCCCCACCTTTATGAGGCCCTATGGTGAGAGAATGACAGACTGGATAGGAAAAGGAACCCAGGACGGCATGGCCAAGAACTTGTTCAAGGCGGTCGACATGGACAACCCCGACAAGCTAGTCCCTGGCCCTGCATGTATAGATCGGGGCGGCAGCATCGCTGGAGGCGTGCGTAGGGCTCTGCCATACTTAAGTGAATGACAGCTCCAGACGACCAACATGCATATGACTGCCACTGTAAATCTGACCGGAAATGAGACAATCTCTGGACCCTTTATTGAATGACGACGCTGTAATCACCGACATTCTGGTACAAACCCCCACCTTGTGTCTAAATAGGTAAACTTCAACGCTTCCACTCGTCGCAAGAGTTCAGAAAAGGGTGTTGACCTTGAGTTGCATTAACTAAAGAGGCTGATCATGTCAAGACAGACCTGATGGGGAATATGCATTAGCGTGCCACACTGGCGGTATATTTCCCCGGTCGTGAATTCGGGACCTTCCGTGCCGAATTGACGTTGACGCCATGAAGCGCGGGGCCAGTCCCTATGCACGCGATCTGGAACACGCTGTTCTTCCGTCTTGGTGCTGATAGGACTGCTGCATGATGAGATTGTGGCTTAACCAAATATAGTCTCATTGTAGCCTGCGCATCCTCTTTGTCTCAACACTGTGGGTGCGCGGCGCGAAACACTCTGACGACGTGTTTCCCAGCTCTCGCTCGGAGCCCAGACGTGGATGCTCTCAGCTAGCAGCGAGAAAGCCGTGCGATGATGGATGGCAGTGACATCAAACTTCGCAACTGTCAGTTTATTCAAGCCGTAGACCATTTACTGCTCCGCAAGTGCACAATCCGGGGCATAGTCCGGCGCATTGATGTCTTCAGCGCGTTCAATGATCACGAGGAGGCCGCTTCGTATTTTAGGCGGTAGAAGCATTGAACCATGCATTCGGTGGTCCGATGGCCATTTTATCGAAGGCAAAGAACCGCTTGGTGTGCTTTTGAACGGTGTTTTCCGGATCGGTCTTGGATTCCCGGTGGTCCGGACTGTTGTATTTACAATTGAATTCGCGACCAAATAGGAGAGCAAAAGTATCACGGACTAGACGATGGCGCAATGTAAGTGAGAAAAATGCCATTTGGGGATCAGCAGCCAGGCGCATCGGCCAGCATGGGCGATGCCGGGTTAGTAGAACCGGCTGTCGATGGCGTCAGTCGCCAGCTCGATGGCGTTGTCCCGACGCCTGGCCTGCACCACCACCGTCCGCATGCTATTGCTACGTAGGCGACGAGATATGGGGAACTGAAAGCCAGCAGCAACGCCGAAACCCGCTAGTTTCATCAATATTTATCGTCATTCTTGGACGCACGGCTTTCTGCTCCATATCTTGGATAGCCACGGTTCCTATATGTATCACAAAGCGTTTCTCTCAAAGTACCAAATACTTTGTCTCGTTACACCGACCTGCAGGGACTGAGAACTGCACGGCTACCCGTACACCGACGTTGATAGAGTACTTCTCCACTGCCTGGTCAATTCTCGTACATGGATCGAAGAGGGGGACTTTTTCATTTTGTTTGCCTTACCCAGCGCCGACGTTCTTCACACCCACGAGGCCCAGTACCCAGGCACTGACCGTCAAGACTCTTTGGTGAGAATACGACATGGCTACCGTCTCAACCAATGTCAGTGCAACGCATGGCATGGGTGCTGTCAGCCTGTGCCCGGCTTCATCGACACTAGCTCCTCCACCAGCAACGCAAAGAGTTCTCCTGCTTCATGGCAAGGGCCAGCCTTATGAGGTTCATGCTGATCGTGATGTCCCGCAATTGGCATTTGGCGATCTGCTCGTTGAGGTGCATGCCATCGGTCTCAACCCGATTGACTGGAAGTCGGCGTAAGAGCAGTCCCCCGATCCTCATTTCATCCCCAAGCTGAATTGATAGGGCATTTGGGTTCGGTCTACCACAGCTGCCTAGTCTGAATGGCCGCGAGTTTATTGGCAAGATTGTTGCCTCTCATGTTGAGGAACAGTGCGACCTCAAACCGGGAGAATGGGTTGAGTGACTTGGCTGAGCGGTCGATGGGAGGCGTCACTAACGGTTTTCAGGTGCTCGGCGTTTCGACAGACTATAGAGACTTCAGAAAAGCAGCTTTCCAGGAGTTTGCTATTGTATGCTGTTACAACGCAATCCGCATACCTTCTCACGTGGACCCTTTCCGAATTGCGTCTACCGGCGTCGCTTTTGTTGCAGCCGGTCTCGCTCTGGGAGTTTGCCTCGGAATTTCCTTCACCAAAGGCAAGAATCAAAGGGTCTTCAACTTGCTAGAGATCGCTCAAAAGTACCCGGAGGATATTCCTGACGACATCGCTCCCGAGATTTTTCAGGGCATCTCGCCAGGCTCCCGGCCCCATGCTGGGGAGTGGGTGCTTATCTATGGAGGTACATCGAAGAAACAGCTCTCTGCCTAGATGCTTTATTCACTGACTGGACAAGCGTCAACTGTTACCGCGCAAATAGCAATCCAGCTGGCTAAACTTGCGGGGCTCAGAGTAGTTGGGGTTGCAAACTTGCAGAAGCATCGGCAACTCTTGGAGTCCCTTGGGACTGGCAAGTGAACCCCTGTCGCCTGCCATTCTGCCAGGGTTACTCTAACTTTGGAAATATTAGACCTCCTCATTGACAGAACGAACCTCGAGGATGCAGAGAGAGATCTCAGCAAACTGGTCCCCGGCTCATTGCGATTTGCCATTGACACCGTTGGCGGTGAAACTGCGTCCTGGTGCCAGAATATCCTTGCTGCTCGGACCAGCTCACGCTATTCGTCCCCAAACGCGGACACTGCGGCGGAAAGCCCGAAGCCGGCTGAACAGGCCAGTCGTGGCGGGGGCAGCAAATTGAGTCACCTCGTCGTTCTGGCGGGTAGACCAAAGTTGGAATGCCCCAACGTCCAAGTGCACAATGTGCCCATCAAACTCTTCCATGCAAACAGGAGAGTCGGTGGCCATCTCAGCAAGTGGTTGTTTGAATTGCTTGACAAGGGCATACTGCGGCCACCCGAGGTGGAATATGTCGATGGTGGACTAGACGCCGTTAACGAAGCACTAGGAAGGCTACAGGAGGGCAGCGTGTCTGGCAGGAGGTTAGTTGTGAGAGTCAAGGGGCCCGACACGAGCGCCACCCTGCCATCCGGAAGCTAGTTATTGCAAATTTAATGTTGCCTTTGGCATTAGTTCACGGCGGTTTTGTTCAATCATCATTTTACATGCTGCCTTGTGCCTTGTCCGGGCAGTCAGCCGCAACTCCCAGTGCCTGGCGCCTCGACTCTGACGCACAATTAAGCACACTTACCATGAATGTCAGGTACGTACAGAGTAAGTGTTGAAGAATATCAGCCTTAGTAAATACGCAATAGAGACTAGTAACCAAAGAGTCTCCACATAGAATTGTCGAGGCCGCTGTGATCCCTGACCTGAACGATCCTCCAACGCCGACGGAATTCCGGGGCTAGATGGCGTGATGATCTGCGTAGCGCGGATCGTTGCCTTCCGGAAACGATGAGAAAGCCACCCTGTACAGGGTACTCTGATCAACCGAATTATACTGAAGAAAAATTTCCTGGAATGCGCATTGACAGCTCTACGGACGTACACCACACAGTGAGGTGGTCGGCATTACTCACTGACGCAGTACCGACACAGTGGGCTGTGCTTGTATTGACGTTTGATTCCTTTTAAGTAGGGTCAACTACTTTTCAGCTGCCGATAATAGTCGTAGTCCATCCATCGGTATCAAAAAGGGAGACTTTCTGCTTTTGGCTGGCCTTGGGTGGCAGGACTTTTTTTCCTGTGTTCCAAATGACATGAACGTTGAAAATCCGACAACGCCAGGTACTTGACGCTTGGCTTTACCGTATAATGCAGGCTAAATGTTTATTGACAAAAGTTAACGTAGCTTTTCCATTGCCTTATTTCTGATGTCATGGAGGATAACAATATAGTCGTAGTAGTGGCATTCAGCGCCAAGTTGACGCGTATTACACAATCTCCGCCGCTTTCGCTTCGTCTTCAGCTCTACTTGTCCCAGCTTGCACAACTCCGAGAAAATAGCCGTGATCACAGCTTGATCTTTTGAAATGATGAGTTTGGCTTGCGTTGTCAAGGCAAAGGACCTTTGTGCGTCAGGTACCGCTACCATGGCGCTCCAGCGCCGCATGCTAGTTCAAACTTCCAAGAGTTTCAGAGAGACGAACCGGGGGGCGTCAGAATTGTCCGGTTCTTTCCAATTGCAGATGGCCACGAAATGCGTTGTAGCAGGTACGTCGCAATGTCCCTAGAAGAGACATTCATCCGGTTGGGCTTGGTGTGACGCTGTCAGGCAACATGGCTACAGTCAGTGGGGGGTAGGGACTCGAGCAATTATTGGATGCGCGCGACCCAAGCGTATCACACCATTGATGCTGTCAAGTGCGCAAGTAAAGTCGCCAAAGCTACGAAGGCTGTCAGTGTTCCGTCGAGAACACCCATTAAAACCTGATACGCCACTGCGAAATGCTTCCAGGTTACCACCATTCGACATCAGTGAAGCATTCTTTGTGTGATACAAGCAGTCTCACAATATTCCAGGACTGGAGTCAAAATGGGCTCCAATAGCACTGCTGTCCCGGCGACTGACGCGAAAGTGTACGACGAATACAAGGGAAAATGGGTGACGCAGCCCACCGACGAAGCTGGATGGATTGAAAGAGCTAAGGAAGTCGCCTCCGTTTTTGCCAAAGATGCCGGCATCCGTGAAAGGGAGAACAAGTCCCCGCGAGCTGAGGTCACTTTGCTCAAGCACTCCGGCCTTTTGAAGATCTTGGGTCTGAAGAAATATGGTGGAGGTGAGCAGCCTTGGAGTGTTGGGTACAAGGTCATTCGAGAGGTGGCGAAGGGCGACGGGTAAGATGCACAAGATGGAAACCACACAGACGATGAAGCTGATGATGCAATAGATCATTGGGCATGCTTCTAGGATATCACATCCTTTGGTCTACCACAGCAAACCTAGTTGGTAGCCCCGAGCAAGCGGATCGCTTCCAAGACCTCATCATCTCGAACAACTACTTTGTGGGCGGCGCCGTCAATCCCCGAGACAATGACCTGAAGATCAGCTCCGACGGCGACAACCTTGTATTTGAGGGCTTCAAGTTCTTCAACACAGGGGGCGTTGTATCCGATCTGACCGTGCTGGAAGGTGCCTACGAAGGCACCGCTGACCACATCTTCGCCATCGTGAAGACGGATCAGCCAGGCATCAAGTTCTCCCATGACTGGGACAATGTCGGCCTTCGTCTCACCGAGTCTGGCAGTGTTAAGATTGATAAAGTCACCGCACCGTGGGCGGATGCGCTGGGCTGGGATGCTAGCACGAAAAAGCCTGATCCCTCAGTTCTGGGAATCCCCTTCGCATCACTCTTGCTTCCGACGTAAGTGAAACGAGAGGCATGACGCGAGGTCTCAGCACTGACATTCGACATAGCATTCAGCTGGTATTCAGTAACTTTTACCTCGGAATTGCATGGGGGGCTCTGAACGAGGGCTCAGCGTACACGAACAAATCTACCAGGGCCTGGCCATTCGGAGGCGATGTATGTCACCACTCCTCTGCTTTGCTCAATATGTTAACAAATTATCAGAAAAAAGAAAAGCCTCAGGACGAGTTCTACATTTTATCTACTTACGGCAACTTCCTTGCCCATCTTCGTGCGGCGACTGCTCTCGCCGACAAAGCAGGCCTCGAACTGGACGCTCTGTATGAAAACTCCGGTGACGCAGCTTCCCGTGCCAAAGTTACCGCTCAGGAGCGTGGAGAAGTCGCAGAATGGGTTGCTAGCGTCAAAGTGACCTCGACAGACACTGGCCTACGAGTGACCTCCGGCGTGTTCGAAGTCACAGGTGCCAAGGCCACTGCAACAAAGGTTGGTCTGGATCGCTTTTGGAGAGACATTCGGACTCATACCCTTCACGACCCTGTCGCATACAAGAATCGTGAGCTTGGACGTTACCAGCTTCTCCAGGAAATTCCTGAGCCAACGTGGTACACGTAGGCTGGAACCTTTGTCAGATCTGCCTCGCCGCATTGACGCCATTTACGCTGGATAGCGGCTTCCTATTGATCATGCACCTCGCCAGAATAACGTCTTTTAGGGTGATTACCAAGGCCCTCTACAAGTGCAGCTCGAGAAAACCCAGATTCTAGCTTAATAAAACATGAGATGTCCTCTACCATTGCAAGTGCGCTTGTTTCGGCTAGCAACAGTTCGCCGTGCCAATCATCCGATTGAAGCAAGTGCATCAGTCATATTCTACAAACATGCACATTACTACCAGCTACATCTGGCAGAGTGTGTGCATTCCAGATATACAGTGCAATTTTGGAGTTAATATAGCATTCTCCTATCGAGGACGTTTGTTAATGATGAGGTTCAGCTCCTGGGGTTCTGTACTTCAGGAGCGCCGGCATATCGATGCACTCTCTTCAGATGGGGACACAGAATCTTTCAATATAAGCCAATTTGGCTCTTACTGCTAGCACATACGACCATAGCCGCGGTGAAAATCAGGATCCCGTCTGATCTCCAACACGATAAACCCGCGAGCGGCAGATTAGTAGCTGGATCGGTGACGACCAGCGAACACCGGCTGTCGTATGTCTTTTTTGGCTCTTTTTCGCCCCCTTGTCTTTTTTGCCTAGTCTCTTTGACTGATACGGTAGAATCTATGCGAAAACTTCGACTACACAACGGCCTCCGTTGTGCTGTTGTTGGAATCTCTCCGATAGCGGATTTAGTCCATCAGAGGTCAGCGTGGGGCCACATCTCTGATAGCATCGGGATCCGTGAGGCGGATCGTCGGCGGCCCAGCCGTAGCTAATACTGTACAATATACATTTTTCCACGGTGATAAATATATGAGCAGTTCCTCCGCGAAGCAGCACTACGAGTCGATTTCTATGTGGAATAATAAGCTTGGTTAGAATACTGAGGGACCGCACTTTCAGGATTATTTCCAACCCGCAACGTTATTAATTTATATCACGGGCTACTATGAGAAGTGAATCGTGGAAATTGGTGGATTAATATAAATAAAAACCCCGAATACTTTACTTGAAGTCGTCCCCGCGCTATGTACATCTCCCACACTTGACTGTTGTCTCTTCATCAACGTTCCTGTAATCTCGAACACGCAGTTGCCCGATCCTGGTATGGGTGAGGCAACCGCGACTCAACCGTGTGTGAGGGCGCCTCACCACCCCCTCGAGGTTCTCTTACCATTCTGCATCTCATTGGCTCAACTAGATGCTGGATGTGACGTTTCCGACTCCCCAAGAAGCCCCAAACAACCATATCTTCACCGGTGTTTATGCTAGCTAGCCCACGGGGCTTGGGATCACACCAACCAACAAGGAGCCGGGGACACAATGTCACTGAATCCGAGGTGCATACTTGCGTTGGGGGGCTTGCGCCTTTTCCGGTCCGAATGGAACGATTTCAAGTAGGCATAAGAAAGGCGGCTCGACCAGAAGTTGCCAGTTGTTTGGTCTGTAGTTTTGCTACAAACAATGATCTGGGTTTC
Organism: Tolypocladium tundrense; assembly: GCA_024340025.1. Classification (NCBI taxonomy): domain Eukaryota; kingdom Fungi; phylum Ascomycota; class Sordariomycetes; order Hypocreales; family Ophiocordycipitaceae; genus Tolypocladium; species Tolypocladium tundrense. The sequence goes on along the minus strand of JALHBX010000290.1, from coordinate 4,138 downwards.
CAGACGGATTCCCCCACCACGTTGGGAATGGATGTCCCGTCCCACTCGCACCGAAAACCGCAAAAGAGAGGATGAAAATCACAATCTGCGATCCTCCATCCAATGCCGCTCCAATAAGATAATTATACTTGTTATAGATCTTCGGCATCCGACGTCTTAACCAGAACTGTGAAAAGACCCCCACTGCAATCGAGGACCAAATCCATGAGGTATTTCCAAAGTATGCTTGACCGGAATATGCAGCAATGATCGCCGTATTGAGCGGCCATTTTCGTAGATGAGGAAACCCTTTGATCAGACCCCAATGCAGGATTGGTAAGGCCATTCCGATTATGATGCCGAGAGGAACGATGAGATAGCGTCCCTTTGAGCCGTACATCTCCTTTGCCAGTGCCCATGTGATTGCTTGGGAATTGAGGCTCTGTATGTTTGAACCACTCCAGACGTTGTTCCCCTCAGGATCGAGGAGAATCTCCCGTTGGTTGCTCACGATCGTAGTCATGACGGCATAGTTGAAGGCTGCTCCTAGGAGGGTTCCGTAGATCTGGGTGCCAAACATGACACGGTGAGGCACCTTGGTATATTGCCCGACTTTGAGCCAGTTGGCTAGGTTGACGGCGAGGAGGATAACCTGGTGGGACCAACTGGCGAAGTATAAATTGGCCAGGGGTCGACCGGGGTGAATGGCGCCTGCAACCATTTTCGAGAGTTGGTTGGTTCCAACACCACTTCCGTACAGTCCGTAAAGAACACAGGAGAAGGGGGCAATGAACCCTCCCACAAGGAGAGCGACAATGTAGCCCCAGACAGGAAGTGTGGTTTCGCCTTTGAGATTGACGATTAATCCGGCAAAAAAACACAAGACAAAAAGTGCGAGATACCACCACACCGGGACTTCTTTGTACTTGAGCATCGCTTGGTAGTGCGGGTCAGGCTGAGTTCTGCTGCGCGCCTGCTTCCATGCGAGGACCATGTCTTTGCCGTAGAAGATGAGGACATGAGTTATTAAAGCCCCGATGGCCAGGTTCATGGTGAAATAGCCCCAGACCGTGCTGGAGGTCAGGTGCGGTAAGCCAACTTTGTTGAGCTTTTCGTCATCGATGGTACCCTCGCTGTTCAAAATCGACGTTGTAGATAACCTGGTGCCATTGCTTTGGAAAAGAGACGTCGACATGAAGGGAAAGCTTTTCGCATTCCAAGCATTTCCGTAGTACAATCCGAGCATTGCAACATACCAGATCGCGTAGCCGATCCAAGAGTTCAGCTGTTGCTTGAACGGTAAAGACAGGTATGTGCTCTGAATGTATTGCCAGTCGAGAGAGAAGTTGAGCAGTCCCATGCCTTCGTTGGACGAAGACCCTCCGAATATGGTCGAAAAGATGGTTCGGGTACTTTTCGTGGCATGCACCGATGCAAGACAGAAGATCGAGATACCTCCAAACCACGGCATGACGTAGGCGGGGAAGATTTCCCAAACGGCAGCAAAGGCAAGAGCCCAGCCAAACTTGATGAGACGGCCCCGGTTGGCGACTCGATCAAAATGGAGGTTCTGGAAGAGCACCACTTGCGGCAATGTCGACCAGTATACCATTTCTGCAGGGTAAACAATCAAGGGCCGCAATACCCCTGCCAGAACAAATCCACAGAGCGAGATTGAGAAGGTACCCAGGACCGCGGTAGTGGCCGAGACAGCTCGATCATAAAACAGGCGTTCGACTGCATAAATCTCCACTCCGGAGAGACCGTTGTTACCAGACGAGGCGATCAGGGACGCAACGACATGCTCTTTGATTCCAAAGGGTTGTCCAGAATTGAGAAAGCGTAGTGTATTCTGCAGCCACTTCCATTTAAATCGGTCTGGGCGAGGAGTAAAAAGCGCCCATGCTGTGCCAAAAATATAGACCAGCACTGTAAGAGGCATGATTAGAAAGCACACCGTAGAATATTCTATGAAGAAAAGACGTACGTTGCAGAAACACAGCCGAAACCTGCATCTGAGTAGGTTTGAACGTATACAGCATCGTGATCACACTGGAAAAGGCCGTGAAAACGGTGCCTAAGAGAATGGAACGAAAAGTCAAAGCGGGATCCACATCATCTCTGGCCGACACCAGGAACTTAGATACGTCAGCCCCTGGTCAGACGCATTAGCAGTGGAATAGGGAAGAAAGTATTCATGCAACACATACCATTCCGAATCACGGGATGCCCCTTCACATATTCGACATCATCGTCCTTTTGAGAGCCCAAGGAGCCTTCACCGTTTGTTTCGCGGACTAAAGCCTTTGCTGTTTTCTCACTGACGGCAACAGATGGCTCCTCCGTCAGATTCGCTCCCTTCTGCGCTTCGGGTACACCCAGGACGACTCTCCCACCTGGCGGGGCTTCGGGGTGGTCTGACATATTCTGGAGGATGCAGAAAGATGCAGAAAGAGGAAAGAGTTTAGGCGAGCAGAAAGAGACAAGACGGCAAGAAAAAGTGAGACAAATACCCCTCTACTACACACACATCGACGAAGACAGAGCGAGAGAAAACATTATATATATATCCTCAATCCAAGATATTTATTTTCCAGTATTCAATTATAGAATCAATGGGACCACTGTAAACAAGTTTAGTACCTTAGGTTGATGACGCGATTTACATTTCAGATGGTGAGTTCTCTAGGGGAACTTTTGAAGGCCAGCACCCCCACCCATTCTGTAAGCATCCTTCGAAAGACGTGGGGGAATCGAATGAGCAGGCGGCGAAACACACGTGCAGGAGTGGGTTGTGTTGCAATTTTCCAGGCACTGCATGTATAAACGGGATGGTGTGGTTACTCACGGGACTGAGATGCCGGAGTAGAGCTGCAGAGCCAGCCAGTGACAGCACTGAGACTACAACGGCGAATCACGACTCCGTGATTGCGCTGTACGTAAAACCGCCCACAAAGGCTCCGCTAGTAGGTGCTTTATTTTGACTCGGGAATATAGCCTAGGGATACAGTCTGATCAGTGTATTGCGGGTTGTCGCATCAAGCCTGCCGCTCCACGCCAAAGCTCCTACCCGCCACGTCAATCGCAAGCTTCTGCCATCCCTAGATTGACATGTCTGACCCAGACTCCAAAATTTAGTAGTTTGGCTTCTTCAGTTTGAACTGAAAGTTCGAAGCTTCAGTCTTCGCCCATGTCATCAGGGGGGCACCATCTTTGTCCTCTCCCCCTTTGACTGCCAGCCATTTATCCGGATTCAAGACGCTTGCGAAGCTGTTGGAAAAGCCATTAGAGAACATCATAGAACTCACTCCAGGAGGACAGCCTTACTAGTAGAGGCCGTTCTTGGCAGGGATGATCTTCCAGCGGGAAGAACCGTGCCTGACAGATCGCGTGGAAACTGTGCACTCGGAATCGGAACCGTTCTCTGCGTCATTTTTAGCATAACTCTGCGTCCAGTGGCACCCTACTTACCGGCAGCGCAGAGCATCAGTCCCGATCCAACACCAATAATATGGTACTGTCGGTCTCCAATCTCCGGATCGCCATTGTTCCCTCCGGCGGCAACAATCTCCCAAATCAAATTCTCGCCCTGGCCAGAAGCGCTTGAAACACGGTATGAGCATATGGATCATGGTCAGGATTGGAAGCTTCTTACTAGAGCTTGACCGCTGTGCCACTCGTTGCTCCCCCGCCCCAGACGCTGATGCGTCTGCCTGGGGCACTGGCGGGGATGAACTCGTACACGCCTGGGCCAGTGTAGTCGGACATTTTCACGAAAAGATGCAGCTGTCTGAAAATTTGCGAAGAATGGTAGTGAAGTTGCTTCTACTGAGTACACAAGGTTGTTTGAAGCAACGGGCGGGCACGGTTCTTTATATACCGTGCATTCTGCCAAGCTATGATGGCAGGCTTGCTTGTAGGCAGCATAAAATGCCTTTAGGCTCTTTAGGTTTCGGCTCCCAGCTGTACGCCCAAATCTAGTTTCAGTAATTCTTTTTTTGTTTTCGTCACGCATATGCGGCCTCAGGGGCCTATGCCGTGGCTCCGTAGTACCATGCTCAGTGTGGCTAACAGACAGACCGTCTGACAGACCGACTGAGTCCGTCTGACAGACCGCAGACCGACAGACCGGCCATTCTCGTCAGACCGACAGACCGGA
>JALHBX010000289.1:0-28508 GCA_024340025.1 Tolypocladium tundrense | reverse complement strand
GGGGGGGGGTATGCAACTTTTCCTAGGTGTTTATGGCTTCAACGACAATAATGTTTTACTTGACGGCGAACTCATCTCTAATGGGAATGGCGACCCGGATAGCGTCTTTGTCTTCCAAATGCCTGATATTCTCGTCACAAATGAGAATGCTTCGATAACCCTAATCAACGGCGCCTCATCCTGTAGTATTTTTTGGGTATCCTCTTCGGCTTCAATTAGTCCTAATACTAAGTTTTTGGGCAACATTTTTGTCACTAACCAGGTTACGTTCAATGAGGACGCGAGCAATGAGGGAGGTGTTTTCGCAGGAACAGGGGCTTCTGTGGCTTTGACCTTAAATACAATTACCACATGTATTCAGGGACGACGATAAGTACGCCTGGTACGGGGACGACTACTGGCACGGGGATGATCACAACCACAACCGGCATGGGAATAGGTATGGCTACAACTAGTCCGCCACCCTCCAAACCTGTGACCCGGCGACCGTCAACCACAGCTGCTCGTCATAGTCTCACTGAAGAGGTATTCACGGTAATTTGCTCGATTGATCCAACAACGATCTTTTCCTACGGCCAAACCTTCTTCATCGAAACGCCCTGCACCACAGTCTTGACAGCTACGTGTACCAGCCCGGCACTTGCACCTTGCAAAGACTGTGTTGGCCCCGCGCCTTACCGTCAGCCGGATAAGCAGGAAGATAAGCAGGAGGATAAGCAGGAGGATAAGCAGGATATTCACTAGGCACTCGTAGGACCGCATCGGGAACTGGCGACGACGAAGAGCACTAGCTCTCACTAACCTTACGGGCCTCTAGAGTCAGCGCCACCACCGTCCAATGGCCTAGCGATTGTAACTGCGGCCGCAGCTGTACATTGGCCACATGTGGCCAGTTTTGCAGCTGTCTCCTTCTTTTCGATTGCGATTGGGTTGCTATGAGAATGAGAGATGCCATGTTGGGTGATTGGGTAAGTTGGCCTGCCCCAGAGGACTGGCCGTGTTCTGACTGTAAACCGACTTTATAAGGCGGCAATTTGCAAAGCAACTCAGATAGACGGCGATGGAATACTATATTGGTCAACTCTCTAAACTCACCTTATGTTTCCATCTACATCTTCAATGCAAAATACAACCTTGCGAGAGCGTGGTGGGCGGTCGGGGTTTGTACTGAAGATCTGTGGCTCTTCTCCTCTCCACATCTGCGGAGGAGAGGGGCAAGAGGGGGTACTTCGTACTAGTACGAGTGCCTCGGGGATAAGAATTCAGGGGTTAGAGTATGTATCGGCGTCCACTTCGTACTCCGTAGCGGAGACTTAACTGAGGACTCTAGCTGCGCCACCGTGCCAAGGCGCCCAGATCCCCAATGACATCAGCCAACAGCCTAAGATAACACCCCCGCCTTTGACTGCAGCGTCAAGCGAGACGACAAGAGGCACCTTGCTCTGATGTGATGTCCGAGATGTGGCGGGTAGAGAACGGTGAAACGGCAGTTATGCGGTTCGGACTTTTTTCTTCTTCTGCACATTCTCTTGAAATCTGCCTTGTCTTCAGCTGCACAACTGCCGTGAACAGAAGGGCTTGCTGCAGTGGGTCATATTGACAGGCATGCTGGTGTCCATCAGCTTCCCGATTCGGTGGACACCCGTTTGCGCTCCTGTCTGCGTGGGTGGCTCAGCGTGGTCGGGGCTGGAGCCTGCATATTCTCCCAGTGCCGTCGACTTCATTCACGCTACATGAACAGATTGATGAACGCCGTCGTGTCCACGAAAGATCAACAGGAAGGTTTCAACAAAGCCCAGTCGCAAGCTCAAGTGGAACGTCGAGAACAACCGCAATGTCGGCGCAAGATCCACCCACGTACGAACAAGTCACTGGTTGCCAGCCAAACGAGCAGTTTGCTGGCAGCGAGCGATGCACACTCGTACTCGACGGATGCAAGATCTATCCTTCGGAACCTCCAGCGCGTATCCTCTACGAACTCAGTAGCGCGCCATGCGATGCTATGGCCGATGTCTACGGCGTCCAGAAAGTCCGGTATCGCTTGTCCGACGCCGGCGGTGAGGGCACAGTAAAGCATCGCCTGGACCACATCTACGACTTCAAGAACAAGACTTTCTTCTCGCTGCGCGATCTCCGCCAGCCCGTCGTACTAGAAGGCAAGACTAGTCGCAAGAGAAGCTACAAGGAGGTGATCCTGGCCGGTGGCATGACGGGGTGGACAACATGCGCAGCCGAGGGTCATTTCAAGGCCGAGGTGCCCATCTCCGACCGGTTCAGGAGCGATAGCCAAATCTTATGGAAGAGCCCGACTGGGGTCATCGTAGCATCCGAGACGCGGGCTAGGGGGAAGGACGACGGGAGCCTGGGCGGCCTGCCGCGGCTGAATATTCGAGAAACCATGGAGGAAAAAGATCAGGATCTGCTCGTCGCATGCTGGGTGGCTCGGTTGTGGAGGGAGTCAAAGTCGAATATGAAGGAGCTGGTGACGCGAAACGATCGTGAGTTCCCCTAACCTTGCATTGTGTTTGCTGGAGATGGGAGTGATGCTAACGCCGTGGGCAAACAGTGAAGAATCTTACGAGCCCGAAGCATAGACAGCGCAATATTGCGAGGCTGGGTGGGAGCACCGCCGCCGCTTCTGGTACATTCTTTATGTAGCTGGATGAAGACGTCACACCAGTGAATATAATCGACAGACTTGGTATTGCAGGACGAGGAGAGCCGCACAAACTATGCTACGTGGTGTAATCGCCTACGTGCGGATGCAAGAGCTGGTCACCTTTACCCAGCACCGTTCATGGCCATCGCTGAGTCTGGGTCGCAATCACGACATTATCTCCGAGGTGGAATCTCTCGCAGTATGAATCATCCAGTCTGTTGCAAGAGTTTAATCAGCTCAGGTAACGCGGCTGTATGATACGCATATTAATTACAACTTCTGAATCCTGAAGTTGTCATAGACGGCTCCTGTTTGGAACACTCGCGCGCCAATGACACCCCTCTTGAAAGTCCCATCTTTCAAGCTAATCTTAGGTCGGCTCATATCATCAACATATATGTCGAGTGAGTCACCAACAGCTCGTACCATCAAGTGATATACCTGACCGGCGCGCACATCTGCCCCCACGTTGCCGAGCTCGTTCCAAGAGTTGCCAGCACGGCCAAGAGTAACAAAGCCCCTGGTTCCGATACCAGCATAGTAGCCACTATAGGCATCTGGGCCCTTGTCTAGGCTAGAGGCGCGAAAGATAACGCCAGCATTGCCGTCGCTAGCCTTTGAAATGGAGATGTCGACTTCAAAGATGAAATCGTTGAACCGAGTGTTGAGGACCGCCTTGCCGCTAAAAGTATCGCTAGCAACAAGGGATTTAGACCCTGCGTCGAAAGTGCCATCATAAATCGTCCACCCAACCATGTTCTTCTCAAAATCATCAAATACCAGGGGTAAAATCTTGACGTTGTCGAAAGTCGCTCCTGTTTGAAACACTCGCACGCCGCTCATACCACTCCGGTAGGTACCATCTCGCCAAACAATCTTAGGACGGCTCATATCATCAACAAAGATAGCAAGTAAGTCGCCAGTAGCTTGTACCTTCACATGATGTACCTCTCCAGGCCGGATATTTGCCTGGACAGAGCTTAACTGGCTCCAGTCGTTGTTTGCACGGCCAAGAACAACGTAACCATTGCCATCGGTGCCGATGCCGGCATAGTAGCCTCGGTAGTTATCGGCGCCACTGCCTGGGTTGGAGACTCGGAAAACCAGTCCTGCATTTCCAGACGGGCTCGGGATGGTGATTTCCGCCTCGAAGATGAAATCGCTGTATGCGGCGTTGATGAGTGCCTTGCCTCCAGGTGAGCTACTGGCAACAAGCGCCTTGGATTTCGCATCGTAGATGCCATCAGTCACCGACCATCCACTCAAGGTACCATTGCTAAAGTCATAGAGAGCTATGGTAGAGACGCAGGCGTAGGCGTTGGCCCATAATCCGGAGCAATCGTTGTTGGCCTTGGGATTCCAGCTGAGAAAGTCGACCAGCGTGATGCCGTTCTCGTCGGCGACGTCGATGCAAGTCTGACCGGCCTTTACAAAGTGAAACTTATTGCAAACAGGCACAATGTCTGGCTGTGTCGGCTTCGGCGTTTCAATGCTAAATTAGACCTCATTTAGCCATGGATTCTACCTGACCCTCATATCTCTGGTGTCACTCACCCGTTTGGTGGATTGGTAGGCGTCCCCGGGTCATGGCCGATAACAGCAACACAAGCGTAGGCGTCAGCCCACAGGCTGGTACAGTCCTTACCGGCCTGAGTATTCCAGGCCAAGAATTGTTCGACGGAAATTCCATTGGCAGCAGCAATGTTGGCGCAGGTATCCCCTCGCTTCACGAAGTAAAACTTGTCGCAATTATCGACCATGCCGGGCTGAGTTGGCTGCGGTGTGGGGATACCTATAGTCATATGTTTAGCAACGGGATGTGAATTTGCGCATGAATTCCACGATAAACTTACCATTGGAGGGCTTTGTGGAAGTGCTTGTCGTAGAAGTAGTGGTGGAAGTGGGCTGCCGAGTCGTGACAATGACAGGAGGCTCACCCGCAGCCTCAACACAGTACGACTGCCCAGATTTGAAGTTGCCACAATCAGAAGTAATAGAAGGGTTCTGGAAATATGAGCGTTATGTTTCTAAAGAGCAACAATGGCAATAATCGTGGGATGATGATGACGTACCCATCTCAGAAAGTCGACCATCGTAGCGCCCCAAAATCCTGGAACGTCCTGACATTTCTGAGTGCCATCATTGTCAATCCACCAGGTGCAGTACGGAGTGGTTTTGTCATCATATGGCAGCTTGGGCTTGTTACCACGAGCCTGAAGACCGGTCGCTTGTCCAGCAACACCCGCCAAGGCGAGAGGTACTGAGACAGCGACCAAACCAACGGACTCCAGCAGCATGGCACCTGTTATTAGTGGCGGGAGCAGCAACGTCCGTGTGCAGCATGTGTCACTCTTTCTGAGTTGTGACGAATTTTACTTCCATTCCAGGCAGGCGATATTTATATCCTCGGTGTCACAATGCGACTTCCGGATTCTCCCAAACAACAATACGGTTCATGGGCCGACTTTGTCGTTCATACGGAATACGACTCGTAGCTGTTATTGGCCGGCTCTGGCCGGCTCTGACCATGGGAACGGCACGGAGATTGAAGGCGACCGACAGCACTAATTTGCGAAACGCATACGACATCGGGTCGGGCCGAAATTAGGCCCGGCCGCCATGGGCCGAGGCGAAATCATCCGTTGGCCACGTGCTTCAACGGCCCAATCTCTATGGTCGAATCCTGCTCCAGCCCTCGTTTGTTGCGAAACAAAGGTTCCGTTACGAAGTCCTTCGAACGTGTTGGGTGGAACGCGTTGGGTGGAACGTGTTGGGTGTTTACTACAGGCCTTTGTTGAGGCTTTACAATGCCGGCAGGGGACTAGTTGATCAACTCCGTCTCTGTCCCCTCCGTCGAGTGAATCTCCCCACTTGACGTTGTATCAAGCTTTGTATCGTCCGAGGAGGAACAGGGATATTGGCGCCATCGGCTGCCTGGTCAAGGGATTGTAATGCTATTACGGAGTAGAACACACGAGTTATTAGTGCCTATGCAGGGGGACAAAGTAAGTTTAAAATTAGAGAACGGCACATGTAACCACAGCCAACAGCATCCACACCATCCCCAGACCCCGCGCCGATCTTGACCGCAACCCTCCGCTCTTTTCTTCTGGCTCGCAGGGTTTTCTGATGCTCTGCCAGGGCCCCTCGGGGCATCCCATCAGCCCCAACATGGTCGTGGACACATTGGCAGCCAGCTCTTTCGCAACCGGCCTCAGTCCGCATGGTGTGGCTGCCGCAGGCGTTGTGGAGTTGCCGTCTAGCACAACACAGCCGTCCTCCCGGAAACCGCGAGGGGTGAGCGCAAAGGTGCTCTCCGAGCAGGCATTCACAGCCGCCTCGATGTCGGGTAGCTGCGCACCACGAGCCGTGGAAAACTTTATGTGAAATTCGCCCGAGTAGCGCCCACGCTCTCCGGGATCCTTGAGAGGGTTGACCTCGCTGCACGTGCGTCTCAGCCACACGGACCATATGACTGTGAAGACGCCCTCCGTGCCGTTGGTGAGGTTCGTCCCGGCGATGGCGAAGAAGTAAGGAGCCGAGGGTGGCGGGCCGGACGTGTGATCTCGGGGCGGGAACTGGAACCTACTGTTCCAGGGCGGCACCTCCTCACTGTCGGGCCAGATGGTCATGGTGAGGATCATGCTCTGCGGCCAAGCGGCGGTGGAGTTTCGTACCGCCAGGACGAGCGGGAAGTACTGCGTCGGCGCGTACGTCTCGTTGCGCGGAAAGACGAGGTCGAATTCCATGACGCCCGCAAGGCCGGGGTCGCCGTCGGCTGCGCCTCTTGCCACTAGGGGCAACAGGAGCGCGAGTATGAGCAGCAGCATGCTGGCCTTGTTGGTTACTGGAGCCGGCATGTTGGTAACCGGAATGACAACGTCGTGGTTCGCTTCGTCCCGATGCAAAAGAGGCGCGCGTCATACATATGTAGGCGTGCAGGTCGGGTCTGCCAGAAGAAATTGGAACGACGCACAGCGTCGGGAATTTGACCTTGCAGGATTAACGTTGGCCGGCCGAGATGACCTGTTGGTGACACCCTTGGCTTCCTCCACGCAAAAGCAGGCCTGGACTGTTGGGGGTTTGCCCCTCGCTGACCGAACTGCTTCTCTTGGAAGCTCGGTCATGAGAATGGGACATGTCACATCTGCACATGCATTATTCCCCCAGTTAGGTAGTCGGGCAATCCGTAAGCACAAATACTGATGCAAATGGGGTCGAGTCGCACATCGGCGACGCCCCTTGGGTGAGCCGGCTGCCGTCGATCATAAACGGTTCGCACTTGGAAACATGATCGAAAAGTGTACCCCTGTAGTCCGTAGCCTGCTGGCACCCATGGAATGAACAGCGCCAGTGCCTCATGTTGTGTAAGTGGGAATGTTGGCTCTGTGAAACCATCACGCCTCCTGGGCTCTGGACATAAATAGCTACTGGTGACTTGATTGACTTGATCGGAAGGCGCTCTGCCAACCGATATCACCGTTTCTGCTTCCAAGTTCCCAATATTCACCCAAAGCCATGGTGCTCTGCGGCCTTGGGCTCCCCTTGGTGGGTTTGCTCACCTGCGCCGTCGACCTTGTTGTGTCTACCCTTCCTATGCGACCGCTTCCGTCACCCCGAGGACAGGAGTGCCCGGACTTATGTCGCGAGGCTGGCATCTACACGGCCAACTGGACAGTGGTCGCCGGTTTTGACCAGCTCAGCGCCTGCGCTCGACCTCTGCTTCTGGACTTCTCCCTCGATATCCCGGCCACAGAGAGGCAGTTTATCCGCACCTGCGACACCTGGGGCCCATATTACTACTACACACCCGCGCCAATATTCCGGATAGCTTCCCGGGAAGCGACGGACCAAGTTGTCCCTCATGTGGCTTGGTCCGCCGCCGGGTCCAAGTCTGATCAGGCTGGCCACCGTGCGGTCACTGCCGTCGAGGAAGTTCAAAGCCATCTGCAACGCGCAGCGACAGCATGGAACAAGACGATTCTATTTGCCACATTTGGGGGCACCACAGTCGGCGTATACATCGGCGAGAACATGCTGAACCCCAGCGTGGCTGATTCCTTGTTTGAGCCATTCATGGACAAGATCCGCACCGTTGGCATTGGGACATCCAAGGCTGCCCTCCTCCAGGTCTGCGGACAGAACAGGACCGGCGACCATACTTTTGGTATAATCGCAGCTGCGACCAGCAATCTCAGCACCGTCCAAGCCGCCGTCAAGTTGTGGGCCAACGCGACATGCGTCGACACTTCGGGCTACGACGAATCCGCCAAGCTAGAAAGCATCGCCATCCGCGCCAAGCCCCTGCCTATACTTGCTTCTTTCAACGCAACAACCAACCTGACCACCAATCTGAATACTAGCCGTGTTGCCCGCATGCTGAGTCTGGGTGCTCGTGACGAGTGCCGCACGATCCAGGCCGTCTCGGGCGACAGCTGTGGGACCCTGTCGCGCCGCTGTGACATATCCCCGAATGACTTCACCAAGTATAATCCGGACTCCAAACTGTGCTCCTCCCTGAGGCCCGGTCAGCATGTATGCTGCTCCTCTGGCACCATGCCTGACTTTACGCCCAAGCCCAACCCTGATGGTTCGTGTGTCGTTTATGAAACCAAGTCCGGGGACAGCTGCTATGCTATTGCCGCTGCCAACGGCTTGGAGCCCAAGGACCTAGATGACTTGAACAAGCAGACGTGGGGTACATTTCCCCAGCAGACATTAATTGCGCCCACAGACTGACTCTTTTCTTTAGGTTGGGCAGGCTGTGATAGCCTCTGGGTGGGCGTCAGGATGTGCCTCAGTAAAGGTGATCCGCCCATGCCGGCACCAATTTCCAATGCTATGTGTGGCCCACAGAAGCCCGACACACGGACGCCTCCGAAGGGGACCAATATCTCTGAGTTGAACCCGTGTCCTCTCAACACATGTTGCAACATTGTGAGTCCTCATCCCTCCGTCTTGTCAAAAGCCAAACTCTTCCTGATTGACGACGCAAACTGCAGTGGGGGCAGTGTGGTACGACAGAGGACTTCTGTGTCGATACTCGTGGCGATGGAGCTCCAGGCACGGCCAAGAAGGGGACCTATGGCTGCATCTCCAACTGCGGGATGGACATCGTCAAAGGCAGCCCCCCGGCGCAGTTCATCAAGCTCGGTTACTTTGAGGCATTCAATTTGCAGAGAGAGTGCCTGAACATGGACATCAGCCAAATCGACTCGTCCTATACTCATGTGCATTTCGCATTTGGTATGCTTACAGATGACTTTCGAGTCTACCTGGAGGACGACTACGCCAAATACCAATTTGAACAATTCAAGAAGTTGCGCGGTCCTAAGCGAGTCTTGTCCTTTGGTGGCTGGACTTTTTCCGCTGAACGACCCTACTACGCAATCTTCCGAAACGGTATGAAGCCAGCAAACCGAGACCAACTAGCTTCCAACATTGCCACGTTTGTCAATGACAACGGCTTGGATGGTGTGGACATTGACTGGGAGTATCCAGGGGTAGGGTGTATTCAATCTTTACAATTCGAATCCGTCCCTTTTGATGGCTAACCATGGGCCCTTTATGTCTAGGCACCCGACATTCCAGGCATCCCACCACCGGATAACCCCAATGAAGGCACTGCATACGCCGTATTTTTGCACATCCTCAGATCAAAGCTCAACTCAGACAAGTCCTTGTCCATTGCCGCTCCAGCATCCTACTGGTACCTGAAGCAATTCCCTATTCTAAACATCTCCAAGGTTGTAGACTACATCGTCTTCATGACGTACGACCTGCACGGACAGTGGGATTCGACCAACAAGTGGGCGAATCCAGGATGTCCCTCTGGAAACTGTTTGAGAAGCCAGGTCAACGTGACTGAAACAATCAGCGCTCTTGTACGTACCGTACGCATTCTTGCCTTCACCCTTGGCTAGATCTGCTAACACGTGCTCCAAGTCCATGATCACAAAAGCCGGCGTTCCATCCAGCAAGATAATTGTCGGAGTCACAAGCTACGGCCGCAGCTTTCAGATGGTAGATCCGTCATGCACCGGCCCCAATTGTTTCTTCACTGGCGGCACCGAGCAAGGCGGCTCAGGAGCCATGAAGGGAAGATGCACAGCCACAGCCGGCTACATCAGCAACGCCGAGATCAAGGAAATTATTACCGGCTCTGGCGTCAAGGCCTGGTTCGACAAGGACAGCGACAGCAACATAATGACCTACAATGGGGACAATTGGGTGGCATACATGAGCGAAGGCGTCCGTGAGAGACGGACCGAGCTATACAAGGGCTACAACATGGGCGGTACCACGAACTGGGCTGTCGATCTTGACAAGTTTCATGATCCGCCAAACCTGATCGAAGGCTCTGATCTGAAGCTGAGCTGGCTCCAGATAAAGCTCAACATCAAGGCCACCGGCAACGCGAAAGCTTGCAACATGGAGGCACGAACGGGCACGTGGGTCAACCACGAGTGCACCGAAGATGAAGTTAGCATGCCAAGGAGACACACGCCCAAGGAAAGGTGGACATCTCTCGAGTGTACTGCTGCCTGGAACGATGCCAAGGTCAGATGGCAGTTCTGCGACCAACCCTTGAAGAACGGCACCACCTTCGGACAGTCAGTTTCCCAGTTCTTTCACATGAATGAGAACGCCGTAAGTTGCCAGTTCACCAGCATGCAACTAATTGGCCCCGAGCTGACAGCAAACTCTCTAGAAATGCGAAGACTTGGCAACTGTGGACAACTGTAACCCAGATGCTACATGTTTAGTTCATCACTCAACCACGGACGTCAAAGAGTCCCTGACTGGGGCTTGCTCATATCTCGTCTGGAATTCTCTTGCCATGGTCCACGCCGTACGTACTTGCCACCCATTTCTTGGTACCTGATTTCCCCTGTGCTTGAAGTTGATCTATTCTCTGGATCTGGCGGGAGGCTTAGGCGGCGAGGTAGAAGCTAATTAAGGCACTCGCAGTTGATTAAGAACTTCCACTCTAGCCTCGAAAAAGCGGCCCAGCAGATACAAAACAAAAGGAATGAGTTCCTAGACACATTCGCCCCCGAAGGACATAGGCCCGACTACGCCCTTGGAATTGGCATCCTCCTAACCCTCCTTCAAATCCCATCCACGACATTGGGCACCTTCTGGTGGAAAGGAGGTGCGTGCTGCTTATCCCATTGATACCTTTTTTGCGCGATACCCAAAGCGTTCCCAATGTGCTGAAGGTCCCATCGGAGGAATCGAGGAGCTTGTGGCAGGCAAATCCTTCTCGCTAACCAATGACACAGTGCTCAAGGACTTGGATTTCTTCAGAGCCAAGTCAATTAATCTGGACTTGGCGAAAGACACATCGCAGGCTTTGGTCATGGCAGGCTATTCGATTAGTCAACGTTTCATCAAGTTCGTTCACGTCTGCTCCCTTACCATTATCGATGTCCAAGCAGGTAATCATATGCTAATAAGCTGACCTATAGGGACTCAACCATAAAAGAGGTCACATTCAACACGCTATACGACAAGCTAATCGGGATATGGACCGACCAGCTCGATCAGCTGATTGTCAAAATATTCGACGGCTCTAATGAGCATCTCGAACAGCTCAGCCAGATCATTATGGACGGCAAGATGATCCCGGGCAGCAGCGACGGCGCGGGCGGGCGTGAGGGCAATAGCGACCACACGGCCGCCTTTCTGCAGGAGAAAATGGGAGAACGCGCCTTCTACGCCGCCGCCATCCCATCCGTGTGGAAGATGCGAAAGCCCTATCCCCAGTATCCCGTCATTCTTGACTTCGGCCCGGACTGCAACCGGGATATCGGGTCAGGAAACGGCTTCTTCTACCAAGGAGAAGACTTCAACAAGGGCTGGATCTGCCTCGATGGACACAATTACATCCTCGCCTCAACCTACGATCGCGACAACGATGGCCCCAATTGCTCCCGTAAGTGGCTCTTGCAGCGCTTTGTTCCCCTTGTCAGTCTCGCGAAGGAGGCTCTGTTGCTCTTTCCAAGCCTCTCTTATGAGAAGAACTCGCAAGAACGTGACTTACGAGGCGAATATGCTATGTTCCTGAGTAAATACTAATTCCGAGTGCTGCAGCCGAGTATTACATGTGGTGTCTTAACCCTGAGCCAAGATGGTCCCCTCTATTTACGCTGCCAGGTCTGGATAAGATTCAGAAACCTGACATCAAATTCGGCAATGTCACGGTAGAGGACCTCGTTGCTGGGTAAGCATGCGCCCGAATTTGGCTCCTCCCTTGGCAATCAACAGGCAAAGCAGGCTAACTGATATTAAGGTCTGTAAACACGTGGTTACGCGCTGGTAAATTGAACATCATGGACGGAACAGTCGGGGGGGTAAACCCCTTCAACAAGGACGATTTCAACGACCTTTGGGACCACGACATCCGTGCCCCTGGCAACATCCGCATTCCCGTCTGCAGCGCCAATGAAGCCAGATTCCTGGCGACTGAAGGCTTGGGACACGGTCTCCCAAAGGAAGACATTGCGAGCTTCCCTTGTTTGAGGGACCCGAACAAGCGAACCGACACTGATTGGTATTCTTGGCCCCGGCTTCAATGATAACTTTCCCGGGCATCTTGTTTGAGATCATGGAGGCGCTGGCAAAACACGCCGTCTAGAAACTTTTCCTTGTTTGATAGTACTAACATTCATCTTCGGAGACTTGCGTGAGACTTCATCCTATGGAGATTGGCAGAAATAAATATTTCGCAAAGGGAGCTATTTGATCGCATGAACTTGCAAACTCGAGTTTCATCTCAGTACTAGATGAATGGTCATCTCAGTACTAAATGAATGGGTGTTGTAGAAGGGCGTTGTAGAGTGAGGCGATCTCTGAAACCGGTCTACGGCTCGGAGCATTGCGGCGTAGGGGGACGGCCCTTGGCAACGAGGAGTAGGCAGAGGAAAGAAATGAAGCCATCTCGCACAATGAGGAATGGGAAGAGGAAAGGAATTGAAGCCATGTCAGAGAATGCGAACTCGGGGAAGTCACAGTAAATCTTGAAGGCTTCTACAAGGGAAGGTGCGCTCGCTCTACCATGATTGTTCCCCTACAATAGGACCGCGATGATGTGTTTGTGGTATTGAGGGCAGGAAGTCGGGCGCTGCGGGAAAATATCGGGAAGTTCGAAAGATATTTAGCGCACGTGGGGCGGGATAGCGTTGGGGAAGTTGAAACAAAAAAGAGGAAGAGATTTCGCCCGCTCTCCAATTGTTTCGAACCCAAAAGAGTGTAAAAAAGAGCTTCCCTTTATATAGCCAAACCCTTGACTTACTGGTACATACGACCATAGCTGTAGGAGTATTCTGGATCCCGTCTGCTCTCCGTGCGACAAACCTGCAAGCGGCAGATTAGTAGTTGGGTCGGTGACGACCAGCGAACACCGGCTGTTGTATGTACCTTTCTTTTTTGCATTTTCTTTTTGGCCTTTTTGTTTCCTCGGGTGGCTACGCCTCGAGCCGAGCGTCCCACGGAACCTAGAAACGATAGCCACACAGGCTATACGGGCTACGTAGGTGATATAGGCTCCGAAGTACTTCGTACACAGGACACTACAGATCTGCATCAGGTTGAGAGTGAAGACACAAGTCTGAGACTCATAGATTCACGACCAGTAGTCGGTACGACAAGTCGCAACCTACATGTACGTAATGCACTACCCTGGCCGACAATGACCATCTGCCATTGGGTATCTAGTTTATAGGAAACGAGAACAGAGTGCTCCGCATTACGACGACTAAATGACAGTCTGCGGGAAGGCAATAAGCGGCACCATGGTGGAAACGGCTTTCTGCCGGCTTTACTGGGTCAGGAACACGGCTCACCTAATCCATCATCAGTCTCAGGCCGCGGGTGGTTCCAGCAGCCCGACCGCGTTGTAGTGATGCGACATGGAGCCCTCAGCCGGGTTCCACAGCGGCTCGGGCGGCGCGACGGACCGGGTGGTGGGCCAGTTGCCGTCAAAACATTTGACAACATTCGATATTTACCTCGTAAAAGCAACAGTAGATCTTTGCATCACCGAGCTTCCCGTGTCCTGATGGGCTGCCGGATCGTCGCGCGGACGCACTGCTTGTTTACGACGTGCGTCGCGTCGCCAAGTCTGCCATTGGGTAGTACTACTGACACAATTGCCAAGACGCGGCTCGGTGAGATCACGTCTCAGCTCAGTGGTTGCCAATGTCCGCGTGTCCGCGTGTCCGCGTGTCTGACGGCTTTGATCCACAATCCCAGGAGCTGAACTACATGTATAAAAGAGCCAGCATTCACATTGAGGCTGCTTCATTCCCCGAAATTGTACAGACCACGATTTAAACAGCTACTTTTATTCCATATATTTCTGCCAAATCGCATCAAGATGAAGTCCGTCGCTATTCTCGCCGCGTTCCTCGCCACAGCAGTCATGGCAGCTCCAGCCCAAGAGCCCAGCGATATTTGTCTCAAAATCATCATCTACCCGGGCATGGACTGCCCCAAGGGAACTGTACGTATATACCCAATATCGTGCCACCTTATATTGAAGCTAATGAACTCTTCTCAA
The DNA here is from genome assembly GCA_024340025.1 of Tolypocladium tundrense. Classification (NCBI taxonomy): domain Eukaryota; kingdom Fungi; phylum Ascomycota; class Sordariomycetes; order Hypocreales; family Ophiocordycipitaceae; genus Tolypocladium; species Tolypocladium tundrense. Next base: position 14,286 of record JALHBX010000289.1, on the reverse strand, counting down.
GGTCCGCAAGGAGTTGGTCCGTACCCCCAAGACTTTTCTGATACTGTGGGCATCGCCAAGCTGACTTATAACAGAATGAAGAGGGACTGGCCACTTGCTGCCTCCCCAAGAAAGATTAGGCTCGGGAACTATGGTGACCCTTTTCCCTGGGTTTGCGCGGTCCTCGTGGCGTTTGTTCTGAGATGTCGAGTACTTTTAGGTTAATCTCTTTCTGTGACTTGTACTCTTCTCTTTGGGACTTGCCACAGCGCCGCGTGTTCAATTAGTCTTTTTGTTGGGTCGGGAAACAGACACCGCACGAGGGACCGGAAAACCATGAAACATGGAGGTAGACGAGGTCTCGTTTCTGTATGTGGGCATGATGTGTACCGTATGACGAGATGGGACCTCTTTACATCACATATCGCGATTGAGTTGTCAGTTTCCTCCCTTGTGTCTCAAGCTTGCTGAACATGTCTACTTCACATAGTCGTAGGTCTTGTGTAAGTTATGGCCGTTGTGGTGCATTCCATCTGGACTGTTGATGCACTAGGGTGATTTTTAACTGAAGTACCAACACCACGCAAGCTTGTTGCAAGCGCTGTACTTGGCTTGAAACCAGTATGCGAATAGAGAATAGAGACAGTTGCAAAGCATCGGCGACATCAGGTTAACATGAGATAAGGTTTACCTTACCTGCTAAGCCACTATCCAGATCTAACTCTACACAGCCTTAAATCGCGAGAAGGTTACGGTAGGCAGGCCGGGGTTGCAGTGATGCAACATGAGTGGTCCCACAGCGGCCCAGGCCGTGCGATGATCCGAAGTGGGCTGCTTGCCTCCGCCGTCATTAATACTCCGTACGAAGTACTTACGTACATACAGGCGAATAATGGGGTACCCTGCCGTGCATCTTCTTGGCAGGATGATGCTCCATGGCGCGTGGGGGTTGGAACTAAGATCTCGTACGCAGGCTGCGGAGTATTTGGAATGTGATGATAAATCATAACGGCAAAGGACTGGTCCGACACATGTCGGCCGGGGAGATAAGATGTACGTATGGCTCTGTACGTAACATGATTGACCCGTGCCATCTGCATGCTAGCCATAAGAGTTATCTTTAGTTGGATGAGTGCTGTTATAGTCTCAAGACCCGGAGGCGATGGGTCCAGCTCGACTCTGCTCCGCCCAGTGTCGGCGCCCAGAGCTCACAACTAGCTGCTTCGTAATAATACCTAAGCTGTGGTTGCGAGTCAAGGCCCCCGGTCCAACCCGATTTGTGCAATAGCTGGAGATTCCTGGCGACGAGCCGCTACACCCGAAAGAGTGGACCGTCGCGGGGAAGAGGAGCGGCTGATTGTGCAATCCGATGTTCCTGGAGATGATCGATAGAGGGGTGGCTGTAAACGGCGGCGGCATGCAATTATTATGAGATAACAGCAAGATAATGCATCGGCTTGTGTTTCGCGATAGCGCATGGCTTTCCGCCGCCGATCCGCCTCCCTGCCGCCCGGGCCCCCGGCGACCGAACCCGCGGAGCCCGACGCCGACCCGGGCGGCACCCCAGACGGGGACTGCAGATCCCGGCGCCGATGCTCGGCGCGCAGTCAGTAGCAGCATAGTAGAACTGGAATATCCCTGTTGGCTATCTCGGGTCGCCCGCCTCGGTGTATAACGCGATACGTAACACGTCTGGGGAAGCAGCTTATAGTCGGCATCTCGCAGAGGCCGTGCCAAGTGGAGACGCCGTGTGTCCGAGTCCCACGATAACCCCACGATCCGTGTTTCTTCTGCTCTCTGGTTCACACCTTGACCTTGCACAATCACCTTTCCTGTCCAGATCATGGCGCAGTTGGCCACCAAGCTCCGGGCCCCCAACGGGCTCGCGTTTTCGCTGCCCACGGGGCTCTTCATCAACAATGAGTTTGTGAGGTCGAGCTCGGGCAAGAAGCTCGCCAGCATCAGCCCGATGTGAGTCCCCATGAAGCCGTCCAGGGGAAGTGCTGTCTGACATGTGACGGCCAGCAACGGCGAGGAGATCTGCTCCGTCGAGGCCGCGTCCGCGGACGACGTCGACCGCGCCGTAAAGGCCGCCCGCGCGGCGTTCCAGGACGCCTCGTGGAAGGACCTGCCTGGCGGCGCGCGCGGGCAGCTCATGTTCAAGCTCGCGGACCTCGTCGAGCAGCACGCGCGGACGCTCGCGACCATCGAGACGTGGGACAACGGCAAGCCGTACCTCGTGTCGCTCAACGAGGACCTGCAGGAGGTCATCGGCTGCATCCGCTACTACGCCGGCTGGGCCGACAAGATCCACGGGCAGACCATCCCGACGACCAAGCACAAGTTCGCGTACACGCTGCGGCAGCCCGTGGGCGTGTGCGCGCAGATCATCCCCTGGAACTACCCGCTGGCCATGGCAGCGTGGAAGCTGGGCCCCGCGCTGGCAACGGGCAACACGGTCGTGCTCAAGCCGGCGGAGCAGACGCCGCTGTCGATCCTGTACTTTGCCGACCTCGTGCGCCAGGCGGGCTTCCCGCCGGGGGTGCTCAACGTCGTCAACGGGCTGGGCCGCGACGCGGGCCAGGCGCTGGCGAGCCACCCGGGCATCAACAAGGTGGCCTTTACGGGCTCGACGCTCACGGGCCGCGAGATCATGAAGACGGCCGCCGTGGGGCTGCGCAACATCACGCTCGAGACGGGCGGCAAGTCGCCGCTGCTGGTGTTTGGCGACGCCGACATCGAGCAGGCGGCGCGGTGGGCGTACGTGGGCATCATGAGCAACCAGGGCCAGGTGTGCACGGCGACGTCGCGGCTGCTGGTGCAGGCGAGCGTCGTCGACGAGTTCACCCGCGCGTTCCTCGAGGCCGTGCGGACGACGGCCAAGGTCGGCGACCCCTTCTCCGAGGACACGACCCACGGGCCGCAGGTGTCGCGGGCGCAGTACGACAAGGTGCTGGGCTTCATCGAGGGCGCCAAGGGGCAGGGCGCGCGGCTCGAGCTCGGCGGCGCGTCGGCGCAGGAGACGGCGACGCCCGCCGGCAAGGGCTTCTTCGTGCAGCCGACCGTCTTCTCGGGCGTGTCCAGGGACATGGACATCTTCCGCGAGGAGGTCTTCGGCCCGGTGGTGACCATCACGCCGTTCGGCGACGAGGCCGAGGCGGTGGCGCTGGCCAACGACTCCATCTACGGGCTGGCGGCGGCCGTCTTCACGCGCGACGTCGAGCGCTCGCACCGCGTGGCGGCGGCGCTCGAGGCGGGCATGGTGTGGGTGAACAGCAGCAACGACTCGGAGATCCAGGTGCCGTTTGGGGGCGTCAAGCAGAGCGGCATCGGGCGGGAGCTGGGCGAGGCCGGGCTGATGGCGTATACGGAGACGAAGGCGGTGCACGTGAACCTGGGGTCGAAGCTGTGAGGGTTGCGTTCAATGTTGCATACTATATGGTTGATAGATAGAGACGCTCGCTGAATGTAAAGACGCAAACTCCGTGTACATGGCTGCTCTGACGCTGATCTGTGATGACTTTGTTCGACATAGAGAATAGACTTGTACAGGTTCACACACTATCCACATGCTTCATAGAGACAAGACAAATGTAAAGATATTGGCTGTTTGGCTACCCTAGCCTCTACCTTGCTGCCTCTACCTTGCTGCTCCAGCTACATTTCCGTCGATGTTTATCCCCTGGAGTCGACACCGTGGTCTGTCGTCAACCCCGTGTGCAGCCGAAACCTCCATACAGTCAGTCGCCGAGGCGCTTCTTGTCGGCGCTCGGGGGCCGCGCCCCTGGCCCGGAGCTCGCCTCGGCCTCGATGTTCTGCGCATAGAGGATGGCCTCGGCCATCTCGCCCGTCTGCATAAACGTCTTGCGGCCCTGGACGACCCAGAAGCCGATGGCGACGACGAGCATGACGCCGAAGACGGCAATGGCGAAGTTCATGTCGCTGGGGGCCGGGTTCGGCTCCGTGGGGAAGAAGAAGAAGACGGTGGTGATGGCGCAGTACACGATGGAGACGCCGTTGACGAGCGGGCCCAGGCGGCCGAGGCGGAACTCGCCCGGCGGCAGCTTGTCGCGGCCGACGATGAGCAGCACGGCGATGGGCATGGCGTACGAGACGGTCAGCGCGATGGTGCTGACGCTGAGGATGGCCTGCAGGACCGTGTTGGCGAAGAGGTAGAGCACGCCGACGAGCGAGATGATGACGGCCTGCAGCCACAGCGCGCGCGCAGGGACCTTCCAGTAGGCGTCGACGTGGGCAAAGTAGGCGCCAAAGGGGAAGCCCCCGTCGCGGGCGAAGCTCCAGGTCAGGCGGGACGCCGAGGTGAGCACGCTGACGCCCTGGCCGAGGCCGTTGAAGATGAAGAGGCCGATGAGCACCGAGGCGCCCGTCAGGCCGACGGTCGACTGCGTGATCTCGATGAAGGGGAAGCCCGAGGGCGGGTCCAGCAGGGTCTCGACGTCCTGGATGCAGAAGAGGCAGACGACCATGAAGAGGAAGCCCGAGAGGGCGCCGGACAGCACGGCCAGGTACATGGTCCGGGGCGCGTTGCGGCGCGGCGCGGGGATCTCCTCGACCATGTGGATGACGGAGTCGAAGGCCGTGAGGCCGTAGGCGCCCTGGACGAGGCCGAGGAACCAGCAGACGCCGTCGGACCAGCCGGTGCGGTTGATCCACTGGCCGAAGACGAACGAGGCGCGCTGGAAGGCGAGCTCGGGCTTGGTGCCGACGGAGATGGGCAGCGCGAGGGCGAAGGCGACGAAGAGGGCGACGAAGCACACGCCGACGAAGTTGTTGAAGGTCGGGAGCACCTTTTCCCTGCGGCAGGCGACGAGGTTGAAGAGGGTAAAGGCGACGGTGATGCCCACGTAGACGAGGAACTTGAGCCAGCCGGAGCTCGCGCCCTCCCAGTCCTCGTCGAACATGACCTTCATGGCGAGCAGGAAGTCGGCCATGAAGGCGATCTGCGAGGCCGTGAGCGTCCACCAGCCAAAGGTGTTGACCCAGGCGCACAGGTAGCTCGCGAGGCGGCCGGCGGGCGCGTCCCACAGCTGGGCGATCCAGTAGGCCTGCCCCAGCGCCGTGGGCATGCTGCTGACGAGCTCGCCGAGCGAGACGGCGACGCAGGTGTTGCACAGGGTGACGACGCAGAGGCCCCAGAGGACGGCGACGGGCCCGCCGTTGGTGAGCCCGTTGTTGAGGCCCTGCGCCATGGTGGACCAGGTGCCGAGCACGCAGAAGGCGAGGGCGAGCATGCTCCAGAGCGAGAACTTGCGCGTCAGCGTCTGGACGTGCCCGAGGGCGGCGAGGTCGCAGGCATCGCGGGTGGCCTGGTCGACGGACGCATCGTCGATGGCCTTCATGGGCTGGTCATGGTGGCCGCGGACCTCGTGATGGCCACGGTGGCCGTCGTCCCTCAGGTCGGGGGCGGATCCGGAAGGCTGGATTTTGGGGCGGTCCATCGAAGGGGCGTGCAGCGGGAGGATACTGTCATTCTCCGGGGGATGGGAGTGGGCGTCGTCGGAGTCGTCGAGGAGGAGATTCCAAAGAGGAGTTTTCAAAGCGCTTTCAAGAGTTTGCAAGAGTTTTCAAAGAGTTTTTTTCAAAGAGGAGCCTTCAAGACAGGTGCGGTTGCACAGCGCTGACGCAGACGGCCGACGGGGAATCAGATGCTTGCTGTCTCAGCCGTCCTTGCCAAAGACGCCGGCATATCCAATGCGTTATGTAGTCAGTCTATCTGCCTGCGCCCGCGTGCCGTGTGTCTGCAATCTCAGTCCAGCAAGCCACACGATAACTGGGCTGCCCTCTCCCCGTTATCGAGGACCCCGGCCGTCTGGGGCAGCCCCGTAGATTGCAGCGCCACGGCGCTCGTGGGGGCGCCCTGCACGCGATAACGGCGATCCACGCAGCTGCTAGCAGGCGGGATGCGGCCTCGCGCCGTCGAGGACGCCCAATCGCACTCTTCCGTCGCAGTGCCTGTCCAAAGGGCGCCCTCTTACATGCCGCCGTCGCAGTAGCTGCCCACCACCCACAGCGACGGACAGGCACCCCGGCTGCGACGAGCCCCGGCGACCCCGGGCTCCCCCGGATTCGTCCGTGCTGGGACACGAGGCGCCGCCGGGTCTTCCCCAGACTTTCTCCGCCGCCAAGGATTCCCCAGGTTTCGCGCTGTGGTGGTGCGTCGTCCCCCCGTCCGCCGCCCGCGGGCGCCCGAGCGGCGGCCGGAATGGGCGCTTCGGGGCCCGGGCGGAGGTCCGGTGGGGCCACCCGTGGAGCGCAGCGCCGACCATCGGCGCGCCGGCGGTTTGATTCGCTCCCCTGGTGTCTGCGGCTGCGTCAGCTCGAGTCAGGCCAAGGCGTCGACGGCTTACATGGTGTCGACTACTGCCTACTGTCTCCCGCCCCGAGCGGCATCACGCGGGGCGGGCGAGCGCCGGTCCGCTCCCCATGGCGCGACGCAATGCACGAGTGGCCAGACGCCTGCATCCGCTGGCCGCTGCGTCTCGCAGGCCCTCGCAGTCGCCTCCGAGACCTTCGGCCGGCCGCCGCGGCCAGCCGCCGCTCGGCGTCGGGGCCGCCCCGGGCGTGGCTGCTCGCTATCTCGATTGTCGGACGCCGCCAAGGCTTCGGGAAGCACGGGGTATATATGCCTCCCCGTGCCCCGGCCCGGAGCAGACGCAGGTACCTGTACAGCACGCACACCGCAGCAGATACGACAGATCGGCTATCGATCCAGAACCATGGCGACTCCCACGATACAACAGCAGCCGGACACGACGTCCATCCCGGGGTGGATCATCCTGCCGGACCAGGACGAGAGCTCCTCGCAAGCCGCGGCCACGGCGCGGACGCAGGTGCACCCTCTAGGTACGCCGTTCACTTGCACTCTTCCACTTGCACCCTTCACTTGCACCCTTCACTTGCACCCTTCACTTGCACCCTTCACTTGCACCCTTCCACTTACACCCTTTACTTGCACCCTTCACTTGCACCCTTCCACTTACACCCTTCCACTTACACCCCCCGCTAACACCGTCAAGACCAGCTCTCGGCCCTCGAGATCACCGCCACTGCCCGCCTCATCCGCGAGCACGCCGCCCCCCGGCAGCTCAAGTTCAACTGCATCACGCTCCGCGAGCCCAAGAAGAATGAATACGCCGCGTTCCGGGCGCGCGTCGGCCCGCGGCCGGAGCGCCGGGCCTTTGCCATCGTCATCGAGCAGGGCGCCGCCGGCGTCGCCGAGGTCGTCGTCAACCTGACGCAGGCGCGCGTCGAGGACTGGCGCGCGCTGACGGACGTGGTGCCGACGCTGACGCTCGAGGACCTCGACGTCATGGAGCGCGTGGCGCGCAAGGACGCGCGCGTCATCGAGGCCTGCCGCGAGATCGGCATCACCGACATGGCGGCCGTCTACTTCGACGCCTGGGCCATCGGCGTCGACCACCGCTGGGGCTTCGAGCGCCGGCTGCAGCAGGGCCTGCCGTACTACCGCGCCTCGCCGACCGACAACCAGTACGCGCACCCGCTCGACTTCACCGTCGTGGCCGACACGGAGACGGAGGAGGTGCTCGCCGTCGACGTGCGCCGCGTCGCCGGCGAGCGCACGCCGGTGCCCCGGGCGCCGCACAACTACCTCCCCGAGTTCATCGGCGACGCCTACCAGCCGCGTCGCCTCAAGCCCATCGACATCACGCAGCCCGAGGGCGTGTCCTTCCAGATGAAGGGCAACGAGATCGCCTGGGCCGGCTTCAAGATGCACATCGGCTTCAACTACCGCGAGGGCATCGTGCTGTCCGACGTGCGCGTCGACGACCCCTACGAGCAGCGCGAGCGCACCCTCTTCAACCGCATCAGCGTCGTCGAGATGGTGGTGCCCTACGGCAACCCGGACCCGCCGCACCACCGCAAGCACGCCTTCGACGTGGGCGAGTACGGCAGCGGCTTCATGACCAACTCGCTCAAGCTCGGGTGCGACTGCAAGGGCGCCATCCACTACCTCGACGCGGTGCTGTCCACGGGCAAGGGCCAGGCCGCCGTCATCAAGAACGCCGTGTGCATCCACGAGGAGGACAACGGCCTGCTGTACAAGCACACCGACTACCGCGACGGCAGCGTCATCTCGGCGCGCGACCGCCGCCTCATCATCTCGCAGATCATCACCGCCGCCAACTACGAGTACGGCTTCTACCACACCTTCACGCTCGACGGCACCTACAAGCTCGAGATCAAGCTGACGGGCATGCTCAACACCTACTGCCTGCACGCCACCGAGACGGCCGCGCCCTGGGGCTCCGAGGTGGCGCCCGGCATCAGCGCGCACAACCACCAGCACATCTTCTCGCTGCGCGTCGACCCCGAGGTCGACGGCCGCAACAACTCGGTCGTGCAGAGCGACGCGGTGCCGTCGGACGCGCCCGTCGGCTCGGCCGAGAACCCCTACGGCAACGGCTTCTACGCCCGCAAGACGCCGCTGCGGACGGCCAAGGAGGGCGCCGCGAGCTACCGCCACGAGACGAGCCGCTCGTGGGACATCATCAACCCCAACAGCATGCACCCGTGGGCCAAGAAGCCCGTGGCCTACAAGATCGTCAACAACCAGTGCCCGGCGGCCCTGGCCCAGCCCGGCAGCGTCGTCGACGCCCGCGCCGCCTTCGCGCGCAAGGCGCTCTGGGTCGTGCCCTACCGCGACTATGAGCTCTTCCCGGCTGGCGACTACGTGTGCCAGTCGACGGGCGCGGCGGGCCACCCGGGCAACCTGTCGGTACTGGACTGGGCGAACCGCGACGAGCCCATCGAGAACACCGACATCGTGTGCTACGTGCAGTTCGGGCTGACGCACTTCCCGCGCGCCGAGGACTTCCCCATCATGCCGGCCGAGCCCGTGAGCGTCATGCTGCGCGCGAGCAACTTCTTCCAGCGCAACCCGGCGCTGTGGGTGCCGCCGTCGGCGCTCAACAAGGACGCGTCGTCGCGCAACGCCTTTTCGTCGGGCGGGTGCTGCGCGGACAAGGACAAGTACGCGAGCCACCTGTGATGGAGGCGAGCACCGGACGGCGAGACCTGTGGACGGTGAGCGCCTGTGGACGGCGAGCACCTGTGGACGGCAAGCATCTGTACCTAGACGGCAGAGGCGTTTCCCTTGATAGACGGTAGACAGCGATCCTGGACCCTGCATTTTAGAGGTCATCGAATACATGTCATGAATGCAACCGTGTCTCGAGTCGTGGCGTGTCCAGTGTCCCAGCCTGTTGGCCTCCCAGCGCCATCGCCTATTCTCGTAGCAGCGGCCCCATGCTGAAACCGCGTCGCCGCTGCGGCCTCGAAGCGCCGGCAATGCAGTCTGGGCCTCGGCTGGGCAGAGGGTTCGCAGGCGGCACCTGTCGCGCGGTGCTTCGTAGGGGAGAAACAGCCAAGATGGGAACGAGGAGCGTTGGTCTTAAAATAGCGAGTGGGATCATGCCTCCTGTGGGGTCCGCATCAGGTACGTACCTAGACGCGCGCTTCCGCAGCCCGTCCTCGACCTCGACCAATCCCACGCCTCGCAGCGCCCAACACTCGACGACTCTCTGGCCCTCGACGTCGACGACGATCCCCTGAGCACCGCCATCGCGCCGGCAGTGGCGCGAGGCCCGGCTCTGTGGAGCGCGTTCGTGCCCCGGTGCGGCCCTGCGTCGTCCCTGCGTCGTGGATCGGCCGGCGTCCAGCGGCAGACGGACAGACAGGCCCCCTGGGCGCCCCGATCTGGCCTCGACGGCGCCCCCAACCTGGGCGTCCGTATGCAATGCGCTGGCCCTTCATTTCCGGCTCGTGTCTCTGTTGCCGCTGGCGCTGCGGTGAGGTGCTCGCGGTGGATGTGCTCGCGGTGGATGTGCCCTGCGGCTCATGCGCTCGGCTGACGACCGTCATGCTGTGGACCAGGCCAGTCTACGACAGACTCCTCGACTGAGCGCCGTCCATGGCTTCACCCTGCCTGCTCGAGTCCAGTGGCCCTTGGACCCCAGCCTCTTGTCGCTACTTCTGGCCTTCAGAGGCACTTCACCTCGGCCGCGGCGCATGTCCGAGCCTCGTCCCCGACGGCTCTAGCCGCCACCACCCCCAAGGCCTAGGAACACCCAGCAACGCCAGCAACACCAGCAACGCCCAGCAACGGCCCACCAAGGCGGCGCTTCCTCATACTCGCTCCCTCCACCCGCCCCGTCGAGCTCTCGCGCCTCTCCCACACCCCGGGAGCCTCTCCGTATAACCGCCCCATCTAGGCGCCCGCGCTCCCCCCCGTGTCCTCCTCCCCGGGCCAATATCAGCGACCCGTTCCGCGCAGACTCGATCCTTTGGACACGGCAGCTTCGTTTCAGCGTCTGCCCCCTCCTCGTCCAGAGGCGTCTGTTTCATGCCCACGGCTGCCAACGGCCGCATTGGACCTTCGTTTGTGTCTCTGCTCGCCCGTCGTCTGGCCGTCTCGCAATCTTAAAACAGGTCCATGGTCCGGCTCATGGGCCTGGTTTCTCTTTTCCTTTCTTGAGCATCCTCCGGTCGTTTCGAAACTTCAGTCTACCTACGCCCTTTCCTGTTCCGCTACTCGTTTGTCTTTTTTTCCTTGCTCGTGGTTGTTTCCTTCGGGTTTCCGGGTTTCCACTGTTGCCTTCTCGTCATCCGAGGAGTTTCGTATAATCCCACGTCTTCTTTCGCCCCGTCTGCCTCGGCCCCGTTTCGAGACTACCCCGGGCTGTGTCGTTGATACCTAATCGGTAATCCTTTTTGTCTTCCGTTCGCCAGCGAGCCGGCCTCCTGGTCCCTTTGATCAAAAGTCTCCAACTCCCCTCGTTCACACATCACCAACTCATCATGCCGAAACACATCCGCAATGTCAGCGCATCGCATGCCCACTACCCAGACAGCCTGCCTGCCTCCCTCGGGCCCTCCCCCATGTACACCCAGCAGCGCATGGCCATGCCCGCCAACTACTACGCCGTCGCCTCCTCCTCGGCCTCCTCCGCCATGCCCCTCCCTCCCCAGCAGCAGCAGCAGCAGCAGCCGCCACAGCAGCAGCAGGGCTACGACTCCTACCCGCCCGAGCCCGTCTCCATCCCGCCGGCGCACCACCGCGCCAGCTCCGGGGCCTGGAGCCACCAGGATGACCAGCAGCTCGTCGCCGCGCGCATGCAGGGGCTCAACTGGGGCCAGATCAAGGACGCCTTCTTCCCGTCCAAGACGGCCAACGCCTGCCGCAAGCGCCACGAGCGCCTCATGGAGCGCAAGGGGTCCGACGACTGGGACAACCGCAAGCTGCAGCGGCTAGCCAAGGAGTACATGGGCATGCGCAAGGAGATATGGGGCGGGCTCGCCGCGCGCACCGGCGAGAAGTGGAACGTCGTCGAGCAAAAGGTAGCCCCGTGAAGCCCCCATCTCCCACCCGTCGTGGGAAAGCGTGCTGACCTTGCCAGTGCATGTCCAACGGCCTCAAGAACCTGCAGAGCGCTGCCCGCGCCGCGTCGCGCCGCGACCGTCTCGAGACGAGCTCGCATGTCACAGGGTATGACGACGACAGCGGCATTTCCGGCATCGGCCTGACCCCCGTTGATGAACTAGACGCATCCTACAGCAGCCCTGAGACGGCGAGCTCGTCGGGCCCGTCCTATTCGTCCTCGAGCTACCACCACTTCCACCAGCACCAGCACCAGCACCAGCAGCACCAGCCACAGCATCAGCAGCACCTCCAGCTGCAGCCGGGCTCATACGCCGTCACTGCCTACGGGCCCGCCAGCTACGGCCACGGCTACTCTTCGAGCGTGAGCTCGACGGCCAGCGCCGCCGCCGGCCGACGGTACGCCTCGCACGGGGGCGGCCACAGCGAGGGGAGCAGTCCGTACATGGACGCGGAGAGGCTGTCGAGCGCCGACATGGGCATCGGCGCCATCATCAACCGGCCGGGCGGAGGTAACAGGGTGTCCTAGACGTGCTGCCCTTGCGTCGCTTTCCTTCCGCTGATTACGAATCCTTTTCTCTTTGCGTTTCCCGTCTTCACCTTTTCCGTTTCCATTCATTAGCCGACGTTGCATGACGAGGAGTATGGCCGGCGTTGGCGGGTGTCACGATGCTTTGCGGAGGAGGTCTTTTACTACCAGCGACGATGTGATGCCGTTTCTTTTTGTCAAGACGAGCTTGGCCGGACGGCCAAGAGGTACAGACGGGGTAGAGGAGGCTACAGCGGTAATACTGGACCGGGCAGACGCAGACACTGCGTCCGAGATGGCGGGTTACTGTACAACAGAATAGAGGCGGGCAACGGACGGCCAGGGAGGGACATGAATTGATGAAACAGCATCTTTTATCAGCCTGTCTGCCATCTACTCTACAGCTGCGCGTCTACCAGTCCGCACATGCCACGCCGCGCGCATAGAGATGGGTAGTGTACACGGAACGCCGTCCTGCCTCTTGCCTCCGGCTCCCGCCAAATCATACAATAGATCAGTAGTGGTACACGAGGGTCATGAGCGTGCCGCTCCGGCCGTCATGCTGGCCATCTCCTCCATCTCCTCGTCCTCCTCCCACTCGCCCTCGTCGTGCTCGTCGCCAAACGCGCTCCTCCACGCCCTGCTCCACATGCCCTTCTTGTGCAGCAGCGCCAGGATCATGACCCCCGGGAGGTGCCACACGCTCGCCCAGAAGAGGCCCCTCGCGCTGCCGCCGTGGCCCTCATGCCTCCAGAAGCGCACCGCCTCGCGCACCAGCCACAGGTTGATGGGCAGGCTGGTCGCCGCAAAGGACCACTCCGTCACGCCCGCAGCGCACAGCGACAGGCAGATGGGGATGAAGACGAGGCTGTAGCGCAGCGCCACGCGCGCGTTGCGGGCCGGGTTCGTCCACGCCAACATGCGCAGCCCGGCGGCCTTGTACTCTTCCCGGATGCCCCAGCTGAGGGCCATGAAGTGCGGGAACTGCCAGGCAAAGAGCAGCCCGGCGAGGAGCCAGCCGCCGATCGACGAGCCGTCGCTCGCGAACAGCAACTCCCGCCACGAGCCGTCGTTCGTCGCGGTCTCGCCCGCCGCGGCTGCCCAGCCCATCAGGGGTGGGATCCCGCCTACAAGGGCGCCGATCCAGGTATTAAAGGCGGTGACCGCCTTGAGGGGGGTGTAGATGCCGGCGTATAGGACAATATTGGACAGTCCCAGGAACGAGACTGTGGGGTTGACGCCAAAGTATAATGCGCCCACGCCCGTGGCGCCGGCGAGGATGGCGAAAAGGGCGGCGCCCCGGGTGGAAATCAGCTTCCTGACCAGCGGGCGGTTGCGCGTCCGTGACATCTTGGCATCGGTGGACGGCTCGTAGAGCATGTTCAGCGCATTGGCGCTCGCCGAGCACAGCGCCGTGCCCGTCGTCAGGAACAGGAGCGTCAGCGGGCTCAGGCTCGGCGTCTCGGTCATGGTGGGCGTCAGCATCTCGGGGACGGGGTACAGCGCGTACGGCGCCATGGCCGTGAGCACCACGAGCACCGTCAATCGCGGCTTCGAGAGGGAGAGGAGCGTCGACAGTATTCGGCGAAAGGAGTGGGCAGGCTGCGCCGCGGCGACGTTGGTGAGGGTCGAGGAGGCATTGGCGGGTAGAGTCGCGTCGGGCGATTCCGAGCTCGCAGCTGCTTGCTTGCGCGCCTGTCTCCGACGATGGGGGGGGAGGTCTGCTAGCGATCGGGGCGTTTCCGACATATTCGCTGTGGACGCCGCTCCCGTCACGGCCGCGGTCGAGGTCGCCCGGGGCTTGTGGCTCGCGACGAGCGACTCGAGGCAATTGGACCGCTCAAACAGCCGGTTTGACAAGAAGAAGCCGGCGCCCGCGGGCGGCGACAAGGCCGCGCCCCGGGGTGTCTGCAGGCCTGCGGTCGAGGACAGCCATCGCGCCGCGCTGCGAGGTCGAGGCGCCTGGACGCCGAGGCAGCGCAGCTCCGCGGTGCGGGCTAGGATTCGTGGTGGCCGCATGGTCGCCTGCCGGCTGCAAGCATGGCGTCTGCGCGAGGCTCGGTCCGCGGAGGCGTGAGGTTCCCTGGGCGTTGCAATGGAGGATTGGGTGCGGGTGTATCGACGGTCAGCTCATGGCTGTTCTCGAAGTTTTGGACGGATTGGGCAGTCGGGCTGCACACGTGGGGAATCATGTGACGGCGCCGTGTTGCTACCCTAGAGTGATTGAACCTCCCAAGACCAAACAACAAAGGCGCATCCTTCTTTGCTTTCTTACTTTCTTGGCATGCAAATGTTAAGAAAGTAGCCTATAATACACCTTTTTGCTTAACAAGTGCACCTTGAAACGCCTGTTTGCGCT
>JALHBX010000288.1:0-12007 GCA_024340025.1 Tolypocladium tundrense | reverse complement strand
ACTTATATTATATCTTATTATATAAATAATAATCCTCTAGAGTATTCCTATACTATAACTATCTACCCTGCCGGTATACTGCAGGCGGCGGCGGCGGCGGCACCCCGACACCAAAACCTGCCCCGCCAGGGGTAGGTGGGTGCCAAGATGAGGGCGGTGGCGGGCCTCGTGCAGAACCACCCATACCCTGGTAGTAGCCTGGTCGAGGTGTTTGGTGGCTATCTGGACCGTAGTAGATTGGCTCTCGACGTCCATTTCCAGCACCTGGTCGTTCAAGACGTGCACCTCCGTAGCTTCGCCCTGCGCGGCTAGCCTTCCCTCGAATGACCTCGATGTCACTTTTTGTCAGAGCCAGAGCCGGCAACTGCGCTCCTCGGAGGAGCATCGACTTGTGAGTCTGAGCCGACTGCGGCATGTCGTAGTAGACGCTGTGGAGGTCCAGAGTCAGCGGGGTCAGCCGGGAATAAATGTCTTGGGGTTCATACCTCACAGACCGGTCATAATCTAAGTCTGGCATCGTTTGGCTATCCAGGGGGTAACGCAACGTTCCGTGGGGAACGTACTCGTCCTGCTTCTCCACCTTGCCAGAGAGTCCGTCGCTGGCCTTGGGGTTAAGCTTGAGCTTCGATGAGCCTTGCCGCTTGGAGTAAAACCTGGTCAGGACCTCGTCGTACAAGCTCTCGTGGCTGTCAGAGAAGATGAGGACATCTCTCCCCACGCTATTTCGAGCAACGTCTTGAGGGCTTAGCAGTGGGTACTTGCGTTGAATGGCAGCGAGCAGTCGGGGCATGTCGATGAACGGCAACAGAGCCACGCCCTGCCAGGCCATCTTCTTGCCATTTAGATCAACCTCGAACTCCTCCGGGTAGAAGTCAATGATCTCGCTGTCCTTGTCCATCATGAGGTCGTGGAAGACTTCGGGGAGCGCATGACGAGATGCGGCCGGCAGGACACTCATCAACTGTTCAAAAGGCCTGGATATAGTTCCTTTCTCAAAAGAAATATTCATCTCGGCCAAGTCCTTGAAGTCGGCCGCAAAGGGCGCGTAATGGTAAGGGTAGAACCACTCCCAGGAAGGACATCCTTGAAAGTAGTACAGCAACACCCACGCAAGCCCCTCGGCATAAGCGCGAGCTACCTTGCGGCGGAAAGCGACGTCGTTGGGGTCCTTGTGAAACTTTTGCTGGTAGTAACGGTCTGCATAGCCATCCTCCCACAATCGAACCGTGTCAACAGGGCCGTCCGCCGTTGTTGCGGCGGTGGAGGCACCTGCGGATCCGTTCTGGCCAGGGCTGGCGACTTCGTCAAGGTCAGACGCTTTGCGTTTCCCAAGGGCTGATGGCGATGTCCCTTCAGGGTTGACGATGTCTGAGTCCGGCGTTCGTTTCTCACCGCGCAGCTGATTCTTGAGGACGCTTGCTGCACTCTTATTGGCGACATTCGCGTCCTGGGCGGCGCCACGATTGACCACCATGTCATGGGTGATGGCTCGGGGCGGTTCCTTCGGATATGAGGCAATTGGGTGAAGCTGCAAGCCACGAGAAGGGTCTTCATGGCCACTCTTTCGGGGTCCTGATCCGGCACCTCGGCGTCCAGGCGGAGCGTTGTTGTCACTATGCAGCTTTCTCCGTTTGGCGTTTGCCTCGCGGCGGTCCTCCTGCTCCTTCCTGCGTCTGAATATGGCATCTTCCTGCTTCGCAAGGCCGTCCAGAATGCACTGTGCTCTTTCCCAATTAATATGGCCGTCCTTGGTGATGTATCCGCCCATGGATGGTAGGTTGTCCCGCCATATGCTTGTCAAAGTGTCGATGCCGTGTTCCCGGATTTCCAGGGCGGGCAGGTGAGGCAGGAAGTCGTTTCCCACAAAACAGCACATGAATACCCAGTCATCGATAGCACGCTCCAGGTCGAAGCGAAATGGTAAAGCGGCAACCGCCAGCTCAGCGGCCAGATACTCTCTGAGAACTGAAACATGAAGCCAGATGAACGGCTTGAGAGGCAGCGCATGGTCCTTCTCATCGAACTCCCCACTTTTTTCTTTGGCATCGCCGCGGCAGTTGCGTGCCTCATGTCCCTTCTGCCCACAAAGCTTGCATGTTCTTGCCTTGCCTTCCTGGAAGAAGACGTCCTCCCGCAACACTCTAAAGTGAGGCTCGTGAGTTGCAAGGCCCAACATTATAAGGTCGGCATCTAGGCCGTAAATGACATGTCTCGTGTTGGGGTCGTGGTCGGGAGATGCGCGTTGCGATCGGACAAAGTCCATGATTTTGTGTTCGCCTTCTCCGGGAACAGTGGCATCAGAGATGATGACCTTAAGCTTTGCCCAGCCAGGGTCGGTGTTGAGTTTGTACTGGCACCAATAACGCAAGCTCACGGCAAGTATGTCCATGAAGGGGGTGCCGGGGGTGATTGAGTTGGTGTCGAATGCTTTCTTGGCGATGTTTTCGGCGTGCTCGGGTGGCAAAACGCCACCGTTTTGCTGCTTGACGAGTTTCAAGAGCTCTTGCTTGTCCGCCTCCTTCTCCATGGCCTCCTGGGCCGAGCGAAACCGTCTGGATCTCTGCTGATTCATTTTGGCGCGCGGCGCAACACCGTCTAGACAGATGCGATCAGCAACCTGGCTCCAAACAAGGGGAACGGCTATCGCTATACTACTCGAGGGTTGGAGGGCAACATACCGACAGCAATCATGAGGATCTTGCGTGGGCGCACCATGTTGACGACACGGTCTGTGTACTTGAAGACTTCCAGCATCATCTCCTCTTCATCTTTGGGCGCGGGCTTATCCTCGGGATGCGAGCACGGGTGAACGATGCCGTTCATGTCGAGGTAGAGGTTATCGAATTCCTCGCCATTGGGGTTGCGGCCAGTGGAATCGACGGGAATGACGGTGCCATCCTCCATCGTGACGGGTTGGTCCTCCATCACCGGCGAGATGATCTTAGGGTACTTGCTGGAGAGCCATCGGAAAGCAGCCGGAATGCCCATGACGAACGATTGGCGGGACTGCGCGTCCCTGAGGCGGCGATCGCGGTCTTGGCAAGCGTCAAGCTGGTGACGTGGTCTGGTGCAGAAAGCGACACAAAGTGCCCTGCGGAGCGAAAGCGTAGGCGGCTATGGACCGTCAAAGGGTTTGACGGTGTGGAGGTTGAAGGTTGACGAAGGCAAAGCTGAGGTAGAGGTTTCTGCGGTAGCACATTAAGGAAGGCGCATGTGGCAACTGCCGCGCAGGTGCGCAGCCGCTCTAGCGGCAGTGCAGCCAATTACATAGAGGGCCGCACCAGCGCGGCTGCGTAAATCCATGCGTAAATCCACTTCATACTCTGAGTGCAAAGTACTCGTACTCCATACGAAGTACCCACAAGAGGTCCCGCAGTATGAAGTACCCTCAGCAACCTCAGGTACGAAGCACGCAGCGCGAAGCACACAGCGCGAAGCACAGCTGCCTGCCTTACTAAGCAAGCCGATCAGCAGCTACGAAGTACAGACGAGGCCAGCACCAACGGACGGCCCCAAACCACTAGCGAAAGGGGCAACCTAAGATACTTCGTACCTAGCCACAAACAACCTCAAGCTCCGCCCACGCACATGCTTCCTCGTTTGCTTCTTCCTCGCCACCGCAGAGAGCAGAGAGCTCGCCGACTTCTCGTGGTGAGCCCGCTTCGCCCAGGCGTCACCCGCCGAACCCGACGCGCCGACAGAGACTTGTAGTCTGCCAGTCGCCCAATGGCAGGCAAATTACTACACCATGTTCTCCATCCCAACAGCGCCCGCGAAGCAGTCTGTTAGCGACACCATCAACGTCCTCAGTGGCCGCCTCATCTCGGCAACGCTGCTCGAGGATCGCCGGGCGGCCATCCTGGGCCTGCGGAGCTTCGCCAAGGACTTCCCCGCCTCGGTTGCGTCTGGTGCCTTGCGGACCCTGATTGGGAGCTTAGCAAAGGATGGCGACGACGTCGACACGGTCAAGGTTGTGCTCGAGACGCTGTTGATGCTCTTCAACCCAAATGACGACAGCCCCGAAGCCTCGGACGAGATTGTTCTCTGGCTTGCCGACGAGTTTACGCAGCGCCAGGAGAACATCACGCTGCTCCTCGGCTTCCTCGAGTCGACCGACTTTTACCCTCGCCTGTACTCGCTCCAGTTGCTCGCCGCCATTCTGTCGGCCCGCACCCAGCGGACTGAGGAATGCGTCTTCACCGCCCCATTGGGCATTTCCCGCCTTGTCGCTGCCCTCGACGAGCAGCGCGAGGCCATCCGGAACGAGGCCATCGGCTTGTTGACTGGCCTCACCCCGACATCGGTGGAGATACAGAAACTGGTTGCGTTTGAGAATGCGTTTGAGAGGATATTTGCCATCGTTGAAGCCGACGGCTCTCTCTCCGAGGGTGGGAGTGCCGTCGAGGACTGTTTGATTCTCCTGGCAAACCTCCTGCGTCGCAACGCATCGAACCAGTCTCTGTTTCGGGAATCAGGCTGCATAACCAAACTCGGGGGTCTACTGAGAAATGTGCTCGAGGCTCAGCACCCAGATGGCGAGGTTGCCGCATGGGCGCAGGTACAACGCAACCGGAACATGTACGCATTTCTCGCCGTAATACGACTCTTTTTGGTTGCTGGATCTGCCGGCGCGTCGCAGAATCAGAACGCTTTCTGGAAGCATGGACTCGTTTATCACGTCCTCCAACTAGCATTCAGCCGTGACATTGGGCACGTTCCCATCAAAGCCGAGGTGCGGACATCATGCCTGAGCTTCCAGAAGAGAGAATGCATCATAACCATACCAAGTAGGCCCTCATCACCTGCGGTGACATGATACGAAATGCACAGGCTCTTCAGGAGAGCTTCGCTCAACTCACGGTCCCCTCTCCTCTACAAGGCCCCGCTACGGAAGGGGGGACGCCCAATGGCAGCGACACGGTTTATGTTATTGACGGGCTGCTCGACTTGATCCTGAACACACACGATCAGCTCATGTTCGACGTTCGATTCGCGGCGTGCGAGTGCCTCAAGGCCTATCTCTCCAACCACTCGGAAGTGCGACTGCACTTCCTCAGCAGGGCCATTGACGGCTACCAGGAAGGTTTCAACGAGTCTGCGAATATCTTGACGGTCCTCTTGAGGCCGGACAGCGGGGCCATCGCTGCTGACCCGTACCGCCAATGGTTCGCTGCCGCCATTGCCTTCCACTTGCTACACGACAATGCCGCGGCCAAAGCCAAGGCTTTGGGGCTGACTGAGGGGGATTCGGAAAAGGGCGAAGAGGTTGTCACCAGCATCCAGACAATCACCGCACATCTCATATCTGGCATAGGCCGTGGGGATGACCCTCGCTCGCTCGTTGGGTACTTGATGTTACTCCTTGGCTGGATGTTCGAGGACATGGACGCAGTCAACGATTTCTTGGCAGAGGGCAGCAACGTGCAGAGCTTAATACAAGCTGTGTCGCAGCCCCTGCCTACGGGAGCCGAGTTGGTACAAGGTCTGAGCGCGATGCTACTCGGCGTTGCGTACGAGTTTTCCACTAAGGACTCACCCGTCCCGCGAGCCACGCTCCACTCAATCCTCACATCACGGTTGGGCCGCGACAGCTACTTGGACCGGCTATCAACCCTACGCGCCCACCCGCTCATAAGGGACTTCGAGGTGATGCCGCAGAAGCACGGCGCGTCGTCGCCCAGCGGCCTTCCCGATGTCTTCTTCGATGCCGTCTTCATTGAATTTTTCAAGGACAGCTACAGCCGAATAGCACGCGCCATTGACAGGGCGCCGGAGCTGGAGATTTCCGTGGTGGCGAATGGCATTCAACGGGGGATATCAAGGGAGCTCGTCGATTCGCTGCGAGGCCAGGTAGAAGCCAGGGACCGGGCGCTAGAAGAAGCCAAGGCTAAAACAGCGTCCCTGGAGGAGCTGTTGGACCAGAGGCAGGCAGAGCATCGGCACTCTAGCGAAGGGGCTGCTTTAGAATTGTCCAAGCTCCGAGGTGCCTACGAGACTTTGCAAAGATCTCACGAGACAGAATTACGGTACGTCTATCGGCCCCAGTGAGACATGGCCTTTCCGCTGACGTGGTGGCAGCGCATTGCAGAGCCAGCAGTCGGCCAAAGAGGCGGATCAAGAAAAGCGCATTTCGTCGATGCGTGCAGAGCTCGCCGCCAAGGAGGTCGGCTATCAACAGGACCTGGCGCAGGCACGCAAAACAGCCCAGGCCGAGACGGAACGCGCACAGCTGCGCACTGAGGCAGAAACGGCAGACTTGCGGGCGACAATCAGTCGGCTCGAGGTTGATTTGATCAAGGTGAGTGCCCGCAAAGGGTTTCACCGCGTCGCAGCATAACCGGCAAAGCCTTGCGGTTCGCTGACGCCACCGGGGGCTGCCCGCAGGTCAACAAGAGTAAAACAGACGACGTGAACGCGCTCCGGAAAGAACACTCAAGGCTCTTGGCGGAGCAAGTCTCTGGCAGACAAAAGGCCGAGGAAAGGGGCCGGGAGCTCGAGACGCAGCTTGACAAGGCAAAGGCCGCAATAGCGGAGACGGAGAGCAAGGCCGAGGCGGTGAGTGCTCCCTCCCGGCGAGCGAGCAGCAGGCGGGTTAACCCGTACCAGGCCGAGACGGCGAGGCTGGACGCGACGAAATCAAGGGACGTTGCCCAATCGGAGCTCGATGACCTATTGATGGTATTTGGTGACTTGGAAGAAAAGGCAGCGAGATACAAGGCAAGTAGAATCGAATCCTATGGGTCGACGTTACGGCAAGAAACGCTGACAAGGTCATCTCGGCTTCTAATATAGGCCCGCCTCCGTGACCTTGGCGAAACCGTATCAGACGGAGAGGGTGACGAAGGCCAGGGCGACTCGAGCGCCGACGAGGGCAGCGCCGACTGAGGGGCGGCAGCCGGAAAGGACATGCACGGCCGAGGTAGGCATGGGACGGGGTGAGGTGTGTAGATGCGTAATACATATGTCTATATGTGTTGCAGGCATACCGCATCGTGGTACTTCGTACGTGCGGTTGGATTGCTTAATGTATGCGTGACCAAAACCATCGAGTGAGGTAGGTACTTCGGGCTCCGTACCCTTACAGAGATGCGCCTCGCGAGATTGCATCACGTCTGCACACAGGGGGGAAAACGGGGGCCAAGGCAGGCAACCCCACCATACGATTTAAGCAGCTGGGGAAAACACACAGGTGGTGAATGTGAAAATATGAAATAACGTTGCGACAAGCGTGCCAACAGGAACCGCCATTCACCAGGACAATAAGGCAGCGGCATTGGCATCGGCATCAAGCGTCAGCGTCAACATCGCCTCGGCTCTCTCCTGCTACCGTCCACCATCCGCCGTCCATCATCCATCTCTCTTGAGCGAGACACTCGCCAGCCATCACCACCATGACGGGTGAGATGGACCGCGCCAACTCCCCCACCAACGACTCTGATGTGTCCGACGATGGCGAGTGGCTCGACGTGGAGCCCGACGAGGAGACCGTGACGGTGGTGTCGCTTTTCGACTCCCAGACCTTCGCAACCCTCGACGAGATGCTCGGCCACTGCAAGCAGCATCACAGGTTTGACCTAAAAGCCAGCCTCCTTCGGCTGCAACTCGACTTCCTCGGCGCCGTCAAGCTCGTCAATTTCATCCGCCACCGCGTGCGCCAAGGGCAGCCGCTTCCCGACACCATCTCGCTCACTGACATCCAAGATGATGCCTACCTGAAGCCCGTGCTTGAAAACGACGCCGTCCTCTTCTCCCTCGACGACATCCTGGACGAGGCCGCAGTGGACGATGGCGCCGCCAACGGCACCGGCGAGCAGTCGACGACCTTGCAGCTTCGCAACAGCCAACTTGAGGCCGAGCTAGAGTCGATCCGCGACAGCTTTGCCAACTATCGCCTCGCGGTGCAGCAGACGCTGGATCGCCGTTGGGGCGACGACGATGACACTGACTCGCGGCCTGCAGTATCCTCCAGCGCCGCCCCAGCAAAAAACAGCTCCGACTACTACTTTGAATCTTATGCATACAACGGTACGAGCTGCCCCCGTTCTTTGCCTGTTGCCAAAAGCTGACCGCGCGCCGCGCCCCAGACATTCATGAGACCATGCTCAAAGACCAAGTCCGCACGGACGCCTATCGTGATTTCATTTATGGAAACAAGCACCTCTTCAAGGACAAGGTGGTCCTTGATATAGGCTGCGGCACGGGTGAGACACTCTCTGTCATCCAACTCTGAACGCCCAGCAGCCTCCCCCCTCGAAGCCTGCCTTGCCCCCTCTATCCTCATCCCTTGTCTCCCTGACTTGCTTTTGTGGCCTATTTTGCCTATCCACCACCCCCTACCGGTCACAGACCTAACGCCCTTTGACTAGGGATCCTGAGCATGTTCTGCGCCAAGGCCGGGGCTGCCAAGGTCTTGGCAGTCGACAAGTCGGACATCATCGACAAGGCCAGGGAAAACATCTTCAACAATGGACTCTCCAGTGTCGTGACCTGTCTCAGGGGTGCCATCGAGGAGGTCACGTTGCCCGTGGACAAGGTAGACGTCATTGTCAGTGAGTGGATGGGGTACTGCCTGCTCTACGAGGCCATGTTGCCGAGCGTGCTCTACGCCCGTGACAAGTACCTTGCGCCTGGCGGCTTGCTGGTGCCCAGCTCGGCCACCATCTGGATTGCCCCCGTCGAGGACCAGGCCTACGTGTCCGATCACGTTTCTTACTGGCGAGACGTATACGGCTTCGACATGAAGGCGATGCAGGAGAATATCTACGACGAGGTTCGCATTCAGACAGCGGCCGAGGGCTCCGTCTGCGGCAAGCCTTTCCCCTTCAAGGTCCTCGATCTACGTAGCACGCGGACAGAAGACCTGGTCTTCACGGCGAACTGGGAGTCGGACCTGAGCAGGCCCGTCGATAGCGTGGACGGATTCCTGATTTGGTTTGATAATTTCTTTGCTACGTCCGGGGACGAGCCGGTTCCCGAACCGCAGACCACGCCCGAAGCATGGGTTGAGAAAAAGAGTGGCAACGTCGCCTTTACGACCGGGCCATACGGTACCGAGACGCACTGGAAGCAAGGATTCCTCCTTGCAGCGCCACAGTCTTCGCCAGCGAAGCTGTCTCTGCCTACTCGCCTGTCTGGGCGCGTCACATTCTCGGTACTTGAAGAGAATGCTCGAGCCTTGATGATCGACGCCGTATGGTCCATAGCAGGCCAGGAAGAAAGAGGCCAGTCGTGGAAGCTGAAATAAACCAGTCGGCGGCACTCGCTCCGTCCCATCCTAGAAAAACATGCCTTGGCACAGACAACGCGTAATCTGTTTTTGTGCAGGTCCTGGGCATCATTCGCAAGCTAGTAGTGGGGGACGCCGAAGCCTTGCAAGAGCAGGTTTACGATGCTCAGGAAGCCCTCGCCGAGAATACAGCCCTTGCAGCCAGTTAGCACCCGCAGCTCCGGGTGGATGGAGCTGTGAAAAACCGTACAGACGCGAGTATTATGAGTGGCGTGTTGGACCGCCTCATGACCTGAACCCAGTACCATCCGAATAGACCACCTATGGCTCGAGCCAAGGTGAAGGATGGCACGTTGTATATGCCTACTGCGCGTGAGCAGTGATCAGCAGCCCGTTTTGACCTCGGTGACATACCAACGGCGACAGCAATGCCCCCCGGGACCCAGGGCCGCCATGACTTGCCAACAGAGACAGTCCTAGTCAAGGTTGTGCAGGCAAAGAGCGCCGCAGCGCCCATCGCCCATTCCTTGGCCATGGGTGGTAACCCCTGCCCTGTGACGAGCCTAGCAGTGAAGATCCAAACGTACGCAGTAGGAACTTGAAAGAGCTCACCAGGGATCGTGTACACTCTGCGCCGATGGACCGGTTAGAGCGGATCGATGGGGTAGTGATGGAGTGATGGGCCGGAGGGTCGGCCCCTACATGCTGCTTGGGTGGAAGGGGGAGCTCACAGGGTATAGATACGATATATAAAGGCGCTGAGGACGGCACCGACAGTGGCACCAATAACTTGGCCCCAAAACTGCGCCTTCGGTGAGGCTCCAAGCAGGTGGCCCGTCTTGAGGTCTTGCATGAGGTCTCCCGCTTGCAGGGCACCCTGATCCGCGCACGTGTCAGCATGAGAGGGTGTCGAGAGCATATAGACAGGGCTCGGACGGCATGGGACATACCGCTTCCGACTACGCATCGTAAAGGAGCTCTGTCAGCAAAGCAAACAACGGAAAATGAAGGGGGGTCGACGGCCGAGCCGGGGGTGGGCGCGCTTACAACAGCCCCAGCAACGAGGTTGATGAGGACGCTGGACTTGTTGGACTGGGGGATGATGAGAGCAAAGAATAGCTGGGCTATCTTGCTGATGCCGGACACGGGGTTGAGGTCTGTCTCACCGAGCGCCCTGACACCCATGATGCTGAGGACGAGAGCCATGAGGACGGCAATAACCGTTGCGTAGAGGGGCACCAGGTCCCCAAACACGACACGGATCGTCACAACGCACAGCAGGACGGATAAGACAAGCCCCACAGCCACGAGTCGGCCACCAATGAGCTGCTCGTGCGGAGCATCATCCCGCTCCTCGTCGTCGACTTCGCTCCGGCTGGGACCGACGGGGGAAGCAGCCCGGTCTTGGTCCTGGTCTTGGTCCGGGAGCAGGGAGTACCGGTGGGCAGGGGACCGGAGCAATGCCATGACGCCGCCGAGGCGAAGTCGCTCGCGCAAGCCAGCGAGCCTGGCGCCCAGGATGGGACGCAGGGCGAGGTAGCCGAGGCTGACGATGGCGTCGGCCAGCATGATGGCCAGGGAGATCCAGACAATCCAGCCCTTACTTCCATGCTCCCAGTCATCGACAGGGCCCGGGGCCCAACCCTTGAACTTGGCCAAGGGGCTGAGGAGACCCCAGCCGATGATGGCACCGAGCGTCATGTGCAGCGTCGTTTCGGCGCCCATGATGATGCCCTGGCCGACGTACGCCAGGCTGGGGTTCAGCGTCCAGAGCCAGGTATGGGCCGCGACGGTGCCGAAGATGGGTACGTTACGCAGTACCGGGAGAAAGTAGGTGGATACTGTCATGATGCCGGAGACGAAGAAGCACAGGACCAGAAGACGCATGTTTGAAGCCCAGTCGGGGGGCGACTGCTGCTCCTGTTCGTCTTCTTCGACAGGGTCGGCTTCACCCCCCACCGGCGGCGGCGGCGGCGGCGACGACGACAGCCCCTCACGGGGGACGAGGCTGGCAAAACCCCCCCGGGCTGCCGCGTCGAGGTCTTCCTTGCTGGATGACTCCTGCCCATGCCCGTGCAGGACGGAGATGAGGACGGCCGTGCTGAAGCCGCTTGGGAACCTCAGCCGTTCTCGGATGATGACCTGGCGCCGCCTAGCAATATGTCAGCCATAGCGCAGGCGAAGCAGAAAGATTGGGGAAGCAGTGAGCGGGCGGGTCAGCATGCAGGTGGAGGGGGAACGGGATGCTTCGTGGCGAAAAGAAGGAGGCTCTCACAGCGGCACGGCAAAGACGACGCCGAAGTAGCACAGGCCCAGGGACCACACAATGAGCTGGGCAACGCTCAGTGACAGTGGGCCCTGCTCGTCCGGGGTCAACAGATAGTTCATGGCCGGTATCTGCGACTCGTGCGGTCAGAACAAGGCCAGGCAGCTCGTGTGGGTGAGGCGAGGGAACTGACGACGCCGACGAAGCCGCAGCCGAGGGGCATGATGGCCATGCCGCAGGCAACGCTCTGGAGCAGCACATTCTCGACGGGGGTAAAGGGAAACTGCAGGTGACGACGCAGCAGCTGGAAGATGCCGAAGCCCATTAGGCTGGCGGGCATGGACATGATGGACACCCATCCCGTTTGGAGGCCGAAGTAGACATTGGCGGCGCATATCACGGTGCCGACCCCGAGCCCGGCCACCACGCTGCGGACCGTGAAGTGGCGCCCGGGGGGGAGCGGGCGTGGGACGGGGGCCGGGGCCGGGGCCGGGGCCGAGGCCGGGGCCGGGGCT
>JALHBX010000287.1:0-60801 GCA_024340025.1 Tolypocladium tundrense | reverse complement strand
CCCCCCCCCTCCCTCTTCCCGCACGCCCACTCTCGCTCCCACGCCGACCACTGACTGGCCCGTCACCTCCCTCTCTCCCCCCATGCCCATGGGTCTTTAATCCTCCTCATCAATCCTCACTCTCCCATCCTCTTCCCCATCCAACCTAACCCTTCCGCCGCCTCGCGCGCTCTCTGAATCCACCGCCTGGTGCGATTCCAGCTGCACATCTCGTCGAGAGTTGGCGCTGGTATTGGCCGTCCGCTCCTTTGTCGCCGCATCACTTTTGCCTTTGGCCTGCCCTTTGGTTCAGCGCAGCATTTGAATTTCCAGTCAGGTCCGTTGCTCCGTCCTCGACCGCGCCAGGGCGTGCATCGTGGCCCTTCTGCCCTCTGCTGCCCAACGACAACTGCATGCGATAGACCATGTCCTTTGCTTGGCTTATCTTGGCCTTGGGCTTCGTAGCATTCAGGAACTGACCCCATACAGACTCGAATACAGTCAGAAACAACCACAAAGAGAGAATAACCTCGCCCCCCCCCGATTACGATCCTTTTGAGTTCGAGTCTTCCGGCCCCAACCAGAGACGTTCAGACGGGCGACGCCACTGTTCACGACGACCCCCGTTTCGCTCCCTCCTATGATCCCCTCCACCTTTTAGTTGTCCATCGCTTCTAGTTGCCGCGGCGCGGCTGGAGGAATGATGGCAACTGCACACGCCCAAAGGTGGGCGGCAACCAGTGCCTCTCCTGTCCACGCCCCTCAAGACTCTCCGCGTCTCGCTCCCTTGGATTCAACGGGGCTCTCGAATGACGCCTTGGCCCAAGAATCGTTGATTCACGCCGATGTCGCTCCTCCGAACCCGCCTTTCGTCTTTCCCGCTCGCTCGCCTTCCCCGTCTTCGGCACCGGCGTCGTACTCTCGTGCCAGCGGACGGCGGCCCATGTCGGCGATTGAGCTTCACAGCACAACGCTCGGAACATCGCCCGAGACTGGCGATAGGGCGCGCAGGACCATGGCACTGCCTGCGTTCAGCTTCAATCCTGGGGCTTCCCTCCCACCAGAACCCGACTCGATGACGCTCCTAAGCCCTCCAATAACTCCCAATTCGGCGAGACCGATCCCGTCGCCCTCGCGACACGGCCATCGACGAGGTGGGAGCGAATTCGTTGGCGGCAGCATCCGCGACGGCAACTCGATTGCTATCATGAGCTCCAGTCCAACCAAGTCGGAGAGCGGGTTCGCATCTCCAGGACTCGCTCCTCCTCCCAGGCGCGGCCACCGTCGGGGCGTTTCCGGTACCATATCCACCAGTGACCTGCCCATCATGCATCCGCTGCCCGACTTCACCATGCCAAAGGGCAGCAGCGCTCCAAACAGCCCCACTGCCTTTGACCCCAGAGAAGGGGTTCCGATTCCGATGCACGATCAGTCGCTCGATCTGCCGGAGCCCGCTCACGCCCGGTTGGAGGCTAAGCGTCCCAGCGATTTGTTCTCGGACGCGTACACGCCCGCCACGCCTGCTACTCCGTTGTTTGACGTCGAGAGCAGCAGCCCAAGGCAGGCTAGGCCCGTAAGGGCTCGAGTCGGCTTTTCGGACAAGCTGGAGTTCATACCACGGCCGTTGTCGTTGGTTTCCAGCGACACGTCCAGCACCGCCACGGCGCGTCCCGGACACTCCGTTTCCGGCAGC
The DNA here is from genome assembly GCA_024340025.1 of Tolypocladium tundrense. NCBI lineage: Eukaryota > Fungi > Ascomycota > Sordariomycetes > Hypocreales > Ophiocordycipitaceae > Tolypocladium > Tolypocladium tundrense. The sequence continues at coordinate 59,129 of JALHBX010000287.1, read as the reverse complement.
ATATCCTCGATCGTGTCAGCTGCTTCCCCAGGCGGGCGGGAAAGCCCCGCCCTCTTGTCCAGAAGCCCTACGCGGGATCTGACTGACTCGAGGCCGAGCACAGCAGGCGCCATCTTGGAACGTACGGCGGACCTCAACGTTGGCAACGGACCAAATACGTCTCCGAAGCGACGCAACTCTATCCCGACGCTACTGAACGTTGCTGAAGCGCAAGACTCGGGCACTTCCAACCCCGCCGCGCCCACGACAAAGACGCCAAAGCGGTGGTCGTTTTTCGGCCTGGAGCCGCCATTTATAAACTCTACTGCCCCTACGAAACGCCGGCCATCGAGCTCCAGCTCTTCAGAGTCTGTCTCGAGAGCTATATCTGGGGGCTCGTCATCCGGCCATGAGTCCGACTCGACAGAGACTGGTCGAGAAGCGCCCGCGTGCGCCAAAAAGGCGAGCAAGAAGACGAGCAAGAAGAAGAAGGTCAAGGGATGGGCTGGCTCCATTTTACCTCGAAAGCCTCGGGGGCACAAGAAACATTCCAGGACGAGCGAGATGCGCCCGCCCACGCCTCCGGCCTCTGTCGGTCCCTGCGATGACGAGGACGAGGAGGCCGATGATGCAGAGATTCCAGATCCTGAGCTGCCCGCCGTAAAGGTTACCATGATGGACTCCCCCACAATCACCCAAGACACTTCCAACCCGCAGCCCCGGTCGAGAGATGATGCGTCGCAACCCATGATCGATCTGGACGCCGCACTCGGGCCCTTCAACACGCCGCTCCCCCACAACGCTGAATGGGAAGCAGCGCAAAGAGCTGCCGGCAACACCGGCAAGAGACGACTTCACAGCGCGCAGGGCCTGAAGGGCTTCAGCGGCCCAGGCATGCATTATCATCGTCGAGCAGAGTCTGCGCCTGACCTGCCGCCTTTCGACGCGGGGCGTGCCAGCATCCACCGCTTCGGCAGCAACCTGACGATGGCCGACGTGTTCGAGGAAGACGAGGAGGAATACGAAGACGACGCCGCCGTCAGCACCCAGTCCGAGGCAGCAGGAGCCACAGACGTCGAGGACGGCGACTCGGATGATGGCGAGGTGACGCCTCCCGCTACGGTGCCGCCGCTGGAGACGTCTCCTGCTGGTGGGCCTTGTCTATTCCAGATGACACTCCCCACGCGCAGGACCAGTTCGGGACCGAGTGAGGCTGACAGAAGCGTTGCCCATTCCGTTCGCACGGAGTGTTCCAAGACGTCGCTTCAAGAAGAAGTCATTGTCGAGGAGAATCCGTCAATCATCTTCCGCAACGCCAACGTGTTTCACAGTGGCTCCGACTCGGCAGCATCGTCGCCGAAAAGGCTATCCGGGGCCAAGGAGCTCTCGCCCGTGGAGGTCATCCCGGCATATCTCAGCAACGCGGCGGCGATGCCCATCAGCCCCTACGCTGCGAGCCATGCGTCGTCGCATCCATCCCCTCGGTCACCCATGTCGATTGACGTCCAGCGCATCTCGACAGCGCCGTCGTCGATAACCGACGAGAACAGCTTCCAATCGCTCCTCATGGGCGAACCGGGGCCAGAGGTCCGCATATCGGTGGACTACGACATCCCGTCGCTGACGTCGAGCAACTCGACCATGACCCGGGACAGCACCTTCATTCCAAACCCACGCATGTCGCAGCCGAGCCTCCGCGAGCAACGGCCCGTGTCCGTGTCGTCGGCCGCATTCGGGCGCAGGCGATCGAGCCTCGTCAGCTTGAGCCGACTCATCAGCAGCTCGCACGGGGAGCGGAGCAAGCTCTCCATGGAGGTGACGCTGGACAACGAGTCGGAAAACAAGAGGTCGAGATCCAAGGGAAGCAAGACAAAGCAACGACTCGGCCGAATGATGCAGTTCTGGAAACCCAACAAAGACGGCGCACCAACCTGAGGTCCGTGACAGCCGGCCGCCTCTGCAACAAACAGGCAGCAGGGATGGCCAGCGACGACGGCGCGAATACTTATTTATCACGAATGTACATGGATGTTATGTAAACTGCACATTTCACACCTTCTACGGGGAGGATCTATCCTGCTTCTGATGGCTCAAAATGAGAGGGGGTGCTGAGCAGTTTGGTCGAGGCAGACGGGCCAAGGACATATATCGAGGAACAATATTGAGCACCCCAGGAGCCTGGGGACTCGGGGGTTTGATGATGGCATGAACATTGTTATTTAGCATGATCACACAGCATGTCTCTGCTGCCCCAAAGGGGTGGCGGAGCGCAGAGGGGCGGAGCGGTTGGGAGAGGCCACGGCACGGAAGGGTGGCTGCCGTATCCGCCTCTCGTCTTTTCTCTGAACATACTTGCATCGGGGGCCGGAGGTCTGCGTTTGTTTCAAGGGCCAGGCTAGAAGGGCGACGGCAGGGGGGAGCTGAGATGAGCAGAAGCGACATAGTAAATGAATATGAGGTCTGCGATGGAATCCCGGTGTCCAGCTGCGGTGAATCATGTCTTGTCCGCCGTACTTGGTACGCAGGTATGCGAAATGATTGTTCTCTCTTCTCGTGTCTCGTTGATGCGTACGGGTCTAAATATGGCTAATAAATATTGGCCGGCCCTGCCCTGATTCGGGTGAGCCAGGCATGTTGATGTGAAGCGAACCAGTCATCCATCCAAAGCGCCCGCACAAGTCCGGTCCGTATCCGCACCGGATGGATTCTCCCGTCGGGCCATCTAGAGAAACATCTTGGCCACGCCCATGATGCCACCGCCCCATCCGTCGTTGCCGCCGCCGCCGCCGCCACCGCCGGGCCCAGCAGACCCGTACACGGACCGTCGCTCCCACTGCATGCCGCCGTCGCGGCCGCGCTCGGCGCGAGCGCCGGAGCCGGAGCCGGAGCCGGAGCCGGCAAAGTCGCCGGCCATGCGCACGGCGTCGCCGACGAGGCCGAAGCCGTCGCCCGAGGCGGCGCGCGAGGCCATGCCCAGCATGCGCTCGAGCGAGGGCGGCATGCGCAGGCCGAAGCGGGCGAGCAGGGCCGCCAGGGCGCCGCCGGTGACGAGGGGCATGACGACGAGGAAGAAGACCTTCCACGGGTGGCGCTTGGCGTAGTGCACGAGGTCGCGGAGCAGGCGCTTGAGCTGGCGGTACGCGCGCTGCATGAAGCCCTGCCGGGGGGAGCGCTTGTAGTACGACGGGCGGCCTGCGCATCCATCATGTCAGTCAGTCAGTCCACATGTCGCCCTGAGCCACGTCCCCCCCAGAGCGGGCGGTGCAGGGTGCGCGCGTACCTCCCATCCCGAAGAAGCTCGAGCGGCTCGTGTTGCCCAGCCCGAAGAGGGAGCCGCGCGACGAGTTGTGCTTCTGGTAGTTGCTCTCGCCGCCCAGGCCGCCGAACAGCGAGCCGACGACGGAGGCCGCGCCGCCGCGGGGCCGCGAGCTGGACCGCGAGCGCGAGCGCGAGCGGTGCTTCTTGTGCCGCGAGCGCGACGACTGGCGGCGGTGCTGCGACGGGCGCGAGAAGCCGCCGGGCCCGACGGAGAGGCCGTCGAGGAAGCCCATCGTGGCGAGGCGCCGCGGGTGGAAGCTGTCGCCGGGCTGCTGTGTCTCCCTCTCACGCGGGGGGTCGGTGCGGTCGAGTACCTTGACGGAGCTCGGATATCAGGAGAATACGGGCGTCGCAGGCACTGGCCTACAGCGTCCTTTGTCCGTTTTCTTCTTCTTCCCTTTCCGCCGGTCAATGCTGTGCGGGAAAAGGAATGGAAGAGAGGTGAAACGGCGGGGGAGCCACTGCGGGTTGCTCGTATGCGGATTGCAGACTGCGGGATGAGGTGCATCGAGCATGAGCTCACCGTAAATTCGAGTGGCTGGAGGGACCGTTCACCCAAAACGGCGGCGGGCAGGGGTGGTGGTTGGCGCGCAGGTCGGTGGACAGGGGTTTGGTGCCGGACACGAGATCGAGTTGGCCGAGGATGATGCTCGTGCAAAGAGTGTTGGTGGTGGTGTCTGGGGTACTCTGGTGTTGTTCGTGGTCGAAGCCATAGTGCTCGCTCGTACGAAGTAAGATCAGTTGCCGCTCTTTTGGCGAAGCCAGTCGCTATTCCGAAACATATAACTCACAGAACCCATATACGGAGTCGGGCTGCCAACGTTGAGGCAGGAACAACATGTCAGTCACTCCCATCGGTGCCTTTGTTCGTCGGCGACTAAGCGGGAGGTATCTCATCTTCGGACTAGTCAAGAGGCATTACATCTTGTAAATGGTCACTTCACGACCTGTTGTGGCTCCTGTGTGTAAGCAAGTTTATTGCATGGATTTGATCGTCATCTACCCTACAGGCAGATGCCCTCGCCCGCGTGAGTCCCTCAGCGCTTTGCGTGTCATGGGGAGCTGCACTACATTGTTCGAAGACGACTAGAGAGGTACTTTGTACGGATACTTCGATGAAAATTGAGGCGGGTTAGGGTCAAGCTGTATGAGCGTAAAAAATCAACGAGGAGCTGCCCATCAACAGTTCTGCGATATTGCGGTCGCAAAAAATCAAGAACCCAAATGAAATAAATGGCAAAAAAAGAGTAGCAATTGCACGTTTCGATCGTGCGACTATTGCGAATTAGTTGTTGTTCGACAACTTGAGTTGAACTGAGGTCGCTTACCCTCCGGGTTATGAGCCCGGCTGATAACGAGTTAGCGTGGTTTTTTAGTGGTGGTGAGGCACAAGTCACATACCGCGCTTCCACTGCGCCAAATTGCTTTAATTCGTTGAAGAAGTCCAGCTCTTTACGCTACATAAGGGCTTGGATTTTCCCTGCCCCCCCACATATTGATTGCCCCCTGTTAAGCCACCTGGCCTTGCATCACAAGTGTAACAAGGTGCAGAGGACCCTGGGCTCTTTTCCTTCTGCAAAGATTTGCGAGCTTCAGCACAATTACATTCGGCGTCACGCCGTACGGTGCAATCATGAAGATCGCCTACCTCTCAATTGGGATCCTGTCCCTCCTGACTCCCCTGACCGCGGCATGGAGCAAAGAAGGTACGTGTTGTCTCGTGCAGCCACACAGCATCACCAGGCGGCGCCGCCGTTGTACTGACCTTGGGACCTTCAGATCGTGAAATCTTCCGCATCCGCGATGAAATCGCGGCGCACGAGGCCGACCCGGCGGCGACCTTTTACGACATCCTCGGCATCCCCCCGAACGCCTCGCAGGACGACATCAACAAGGCCTACCGCAAGAAGACGCGCTCCCTCCACCCTGACAAGGTGAAGCAGCAGCTCAAGGCCGACCGAGTCAAAGCCTCGACAGAGAAGAGCACCAAGAGCGGCGTCCACGTCGCCAAGCCGCCGACTGCGGCCGAGATCAGGACGGCTGTCAAGCAGGCCGGCGATCGCCAGGCGCGGCTGTCGCTCATCGCCAACATCTTGCGCGGCCCTTCGAGAGCGAGATATGACCACTTCCTGTCCAACGGCTTCCCGCTGTGGAAGGGCACGGACTACTACTACAATAGGTACAGGCCTGGTCTGGGCACCGTCATCCTCGGCGTGTTCATCGTGGGCGGCGGAGCGATTCACTATTTGATCCTGTACATGAGCTGGAAGCGCCAGAAGGAGTTCGTCGAGCGCTACGTCAAGTTCGCCAGGGAGACCGCCTGGGGCAACAGCGTGGGCATCCCGGGCGTCGAATCCGCACCGGCGCCTGCGCCGGCGCCTGCTACCCCACCCGAGGAAGAGGGCGGGCCGCCGCAGCCGGTGAACAGGAGGCAGAGACGTATGCAAGAGAAGGAGTCCAAGAAGGAGGATGGCCGTGGGCGCGTAAAGAAGGCCAGCCGCAAGGCTCAGGCTCAGAGCGTGTCGCGAGACGCTTCCTCTGGCCCAGCCCCCTCCGGCGTGCGCAAGAGGGTTGTCGCCGAGAACGGCAAGATCCTCGTCGTCGACTCGGTGGGCCAGGTCTTCCTGGAAGGAGAGGATGACGAAGGAAACATCAACGAGTTCCTGCTCGACGTAAGTGTACAGACCTTTCGCATCGCCGATGAACCCTCTGTGCTAACTCTGCCTAGCCCAACGAGCTCCACCAGCCAACCTTCAAGGACACTGCCGTCGTACGAGTTCCTGTTTCGCTCTTCCACTTGGCCTGGGGCGTTCTCTCTCGCAAGAAGGACGTCGCCGGCGAACCGGATGCCGCCGACATCGACGACGACTCGGATGCGCCGCAGCACACGCCCAGTACCGACTCCGGAGAGGACTTTGAGATTCTCGACAAGAGCACGGACTCGCTGAGCAAGGCCAAGGCGAGTGGCGCCCAGCAGGGAAGGTCCAACAAGCGAAAGGGGAGGAAGAGGTGAAGCCGGCCTCGGGCCGCATTTCAACCCGGCGTTTCTGCATAGGCATGGAGGGAAGCAGCAAAATGGCACTGTAGGACTGGGGAGTTGCGTGGTGTTGTCCCGGGGGCGTATAGATGTCCCAGCAAAAAAATAGATCGAACCGGGTGCTTTTCATGATTGGCTCGCCACAACGGTGCTCTCTCTCGTCTAAGCCAGTTGTCAGGAGTTGTAGAGACTGACTAGCGGATGCTACCAAGACCTTCTCCATTGGGCTCTGAATTGAGCCCGTCAATGAATGATCACTACGGCTCAAAGACTGGCTAACGTCGCGCCTTTTACCCCTTCCTGGGCCTGGGGTTCTCGGCATTCATCCCTATCATCCACGCCGCTCTCATCTTCCCCCTCGCCCAGCTCAATGAGAGCACCTACCATGGATTCGACATACTGCCCAAAGGCCACAAACACGGAGCAAAGAGCAACGGAGCAAGGCATAGGAGGCCAGACGGAATATAACTACCTGTCGCTGGTAGCTCCTAACTAGGTACCTGGCACTCATAGCTAGGTACCTGGATCTCATAATTAGGTACCTGGCGCTCATGCCATGTCGTCTCTGCCCTCGAGCTTGCATCAATAGTCATTCCAGTCCTCGTCTCGCTCTTCTTTCACCACCGTAGCCCCCTCCTCCACCAGATCAACCTCGTCATCTTCCGCCACCTTAACCTCGGCGCCTGGGTGCGTGACGACGCGCGCCTTGCACACGAAGTACGAATGCTCAAACATGAACCCATCCGCGGTTCCGATTTTCTCCACAGCCGGAGTCACCACCATGACGACCTTCCAAGTCTTGTCCGGCAGCGCGAATTCGTGATGGACGGCGTGCTTGAGTTCCATGGAGTCGGGGAGAAAATCGCGAGGTCCGTCGCTCAAATCACCCAGGAAATGCGCTCCAATGGAGAAGAAGGCCCTGGATCTGGTCATGATGACCATGAGTTCGGCGGCCCGCGTGATGACGTCGGAGACGCTCCCATAAAGCCTTTTATGATGTTCAGGCTTAACGAAGACCAGCAGGTCAGTGTAGAGCTTGTCGACCACAGTACCCATGGCCTCTGGGTTCAAGCCAACCTCCTTGTCAATGTCCGCGCCTGTCCTGAACTTCATTCGGCTGATGATGCTGAGGTTCTTCGGGTTCTTTAGATTGGCGTCTGTACAGGGCGAGAGTCAGCAAGTGTCCATATTCGCAAAGTGATGTCAAGAGCCGTGTCTCGAGTTGACTTGCATCTCAAGCCGTGAGCCATTCTCACAAACTTTTCGCCCAGTTCCCCAGCCCAGATTCCACTCTTTGCCTGGAAGATGTCCCAGTAAAGCCGCTTCCAGATGTAACGCTGGATCAAGAAAGTCTGGAGATACGGAAATGCCCCCGCGCACTCCTCGATGAGCTCGGTGATCGCGGCGTTGCTTGAAGTAGTGTCGAGATCTCCAGCCGGGGTAGTCATGCAAGCGCTGACCATGCCGGCGACGTTGAAGTCGATGAGAGCCCATCTTTGATAGAGTTCACCATCGCACACCTTGTCGGGATCTCCATAGTCGGGCCTCTTGGCATCAAGCTCCTTGACCAGCTTGATGCGCCAGTTCTCGGCAGTATTCTCCAGATCATCGTTCTTTGTAGTCAAGGCCCGATTCTTTGTCAGCACAGCCTTGTGCCTGGCCTCCAGCTTGTTGTGCCTCTCTTGAAGCTTCTGGATTTCCTCCTGCTGGCGACCCACTGCTTCGTCGGCAGACTCGGCATCGAATACCAGCTTCTTGACCAATTCGTTTGCTTTCTCCAGCTGTCGTTGTTTCTCTGCGAACGCCTGCTTCAAAGAATCGAGGCAGTGCTGCACTGCGTCTGGATTCTGGAGGGTGCTGGCGGCTTTGGGTTTCTTGGTGTTTGTCTGCCCGTCTTTTTCGACCTCGTCTGCCTCTCTTCCGTGCTTTTTTGACGTAAGAGCCTCGGAGGGCACTATATTCTCTTCCTCGGAGGGTACTAGATCCTCTTCCTCGGAGGGCGTCACATCCCCTTCCTCGGTTGGCGTCTGAGATTGCTGGGGCAGGTCCTCCATTGCCTGCGTCGATGACGTCGAGTTTCTGGTTAGGTAACAAGCTTTTATGCCTGTATTGCGGTTAGTTATTTGCGTAATTGGCCTTGCAGCGACGGGAGTTGTGCTGAGATCTACCTCGAAGACGTGTGTCCTCATCTCCCTCAAACCCTGTCTCCAAGCTCTGTCGGGCTCTCGTACGGGGCGGCATGCTGTCTTTGCCGACAACTTGAAGTTTCAAAGGAGGTAGGCAATTTGTCGTTTCACACCAGGCAGAAAATGTGTCCAAAGACTGGTGGGCTGTGGTTGCGATGCAAGGCGTGGAAGGAATAATCCAGGGGCGGGTTGTGTGGTGGCGGGAGAAACAAGTGGTGCGGCCTCGAAGCAACAATAGGCATGGAAAAGTTTTCACCAAGGTATTGTCGCAGTGATTAAAATATGAGCAGTAGGCAGTGGCCCGGTGTGCTGTACGAGGCATGCGTCACGAGGAGAAGGGGTGCGGTTCGCATTCAACCCCCCTTTCCCAGTCTCAGTTCAGACTAGCCACATGTATTGCCAATGACTTTAACATACATATTTAGAGAAAGAAACTTGCACGCTTGTGCAGAGGTAGGTTCATGCCTTCTTGACCTAAACCGTTCTCAAGACAGGCCGCAGCAAGTCGGCGCCAGCAGGGACACCAGTACTGCTCGTTGCTCGCAGCTGCTCGCAGTTGTTCGCAGTTGTCCGCAGTTACTGTAACTCCCTATAATGAAGGCAGTAAATGGTACCGCTACTGTATACGTAAGCTGTCTCTGCACAACTCTGTTGCACCGCGCACTCTAACCATCTCCACAACAACAACGACCACGACTTGCAAGCCTTCTCCCAAAATGCCTCCCGAGCTCCACAAGCCGATCGTGGTCGGCTTTGACTTTGGGACCACGTATGTTTTTCCCTTGTCTCTAACTTGACATCAGATGCTGACCTGAAATAGCTACTCGGGCATGGCCTGGGCTCCAGAAGGGAGCCACATCACCGCCGTGTCTGGCTTTCCGTCGCGCTTTTCGTTCAACCACGATAAGGAAAAGGCACCGACTGCCCTGGTGTACCAACACAGCGGCAATTCGTCATTCTGGGGATACGACATCCCCCCGAACGAAGTCCCGCTGAAGTGGCTCAAGCTGTTGCTGCTGGATGACAAGGACTGGCCGGAGCATGTCCGCAACTCGGAGCACCTGGAGAGTGCAAGGTTGCTGCTGAATCAGAGCAACAAGCACCCCGTCGAGGCTATTGGCGACTACATGCGAGCGTTTTGGAAGCATGGCTACAAGGACATCGAGCGCTCTGTTGGGAAAACCCGAGTGGACAATTCCATCTTCGAGCTAGTGGTAACTCTACCAGCTATTTGGCCTTCCTATGCTCGAATGAGGATGCGCATGGCTATCGAGCTCGCTGGTCTTCTCGACGCCCGATCTGCTGGAGAGACCACCTTGAGTTTTATCTCAGAGCCGGAGGCGGCCGCCTTGGCCACCATGCAAGACTTTGCCGATCGGGCAAATTTCAAGGTATGTTCATCTCTGAGCCGACTCTTGCTCTCTAGTGCTAACTGCCGTCCAAGAAAGACGACCACTTTGTCGTTTGCGATGCAGGTGGCGGAACGGTGGTAAGTTGTTATTGGCAGCCGGCCTCTTCTCCTCTTCTTATACTCATCATAAACAGGACATCATCAGTTACAAGGTCATGAGAGGGAACCCGCCCAAGATCCGGGAAAGCGTTAAAGGAGATGGTGAGTTCCATTTCAAAATCTGGCATCCACAGCCAACTCACCGTATTCACAGGCAAACTTTGCGGATCCGTGTTTCTCGACGAAAACTTTCTACGACTCCTCAAATCAAAGATGCCACGTGATATACGGGACAAAGTCAGCGCATCAGATGTTCAGTGGATCATGAGCCAGTTTTGGGAGAACGGCATGAAGCCTCAGTTCCACGGCGACAACGAGCCGTTCATTGTCCCAGTGCCATATGGCAGCAAGATCGAGAACGACTTTCAGGCGCCAGCGCTCGAATTCAACCGGTCGGCCCTCATCCCAGGGAGAATCACCTCGGCAAAGGTTCTTGACTGACATCTACCAGAACCGAGCTCTCGGGGGTCTTCAGGCCCGTAGTGGCCGACGTTGTGGCTCTCGTGTGCAGCCAAATCCGCAAGGTCATCAGGACATATAAGAAGCCCCCAAAGGTTTGAACGCCCGGTGGCTAATGCATTGCCAGACGCTAACATGCATCTCAGTACCTGATCCTTGTGGGCGGCTTTGGCAAGTCAACCGTGCTGTACGATTTCCTTCGGACTGCCATTGACGAGGTGAGCGCGAAGACGGAAATCTTGCAGGCCCGTGGAGACAAGCCGTAAGCAGAATGCCGCCCCTGTTCGGATCCAGCGCTGACTCCTTCCAGGTGGACCGCTGTTTGCCGTGGTGCGGTGATGAAAGGGGTTGCCAAAAGCGAGCCGTATCCCTCCTTGGCCGTCGACGCTCGCGTTGCCAGGGCGAGTTACGGCACGACGTACAACATCATGCCTTGGGAGGCAAGCGAGCACGACATTCGCGACAAGGAATGGTGTCCCAATCAGTGCGAGTTCCAGGCAGCGGACCAGACACAGTGGTTCGTCCGCGTTGTAAGTCACAAGTGGCGTGGGCCAACACGGTGCCGTCGACGTCCGCTGACGGAACCATGGACAGGGCGAGACGCTCTGGGACGAAGAGCCAATCTGCCATACGTTCTGGCAAGACCTGGAAAAGCCAACCGACACCATCGAGACCGAGCTCGTGTACTCCACCGCCGAGAACCCGCCGGACAGGTGCGACGCCTCGGTCAAGCGCCTGTGCATGATCCGATGGTCCAAGGTCCCGGCCTTTGACAGCCTTCCGACCTGGGAGAACAAGAAGCACAAGGTGTTCCGGCAAATCTACTACGATGTCAAGATGGTCTCGGACGGGGCGTCCCTCGACTTTCAGATCTTCTACGAGGGGAGCATGGTGGCGTCCAAGAACGTCGATGTGGACTTTACCGACAGCGGCATTCCATTCCGGCCGTAGATTGGGGTCATTGATGTTGGGGGTTACTACCTTACGGAGCAAATGAGCGCAATGGGTAATAAGAGCAGTGGACTCTCGTGTAGCAGGCAGATAAAAGTCGTCTCATTAGTCGTGATCCTCCTCCGTCAGCCCCGGACAGCCGTCCATGTCTCCGTCGGGATACGCCATCTTGCACCAGAAGCAGTACCGGTGCTCCCGCCGCAAGTACTCCACCACCTTGTGCAGCCGCTCCCCAGCGCTAAGCGCGTTGAACTCGTCCAGCTCCTCGTCTTCCTCGTCCAGATCCTCGGCAGTGACATACACTGTTTGCTTCTTCCCGAGGGCCTTCTTGTAGTCGGCGTCCTCGTCGTCGTCCTCGTACGTGGGCAGCCGCGAGAGCGACTGCTCGAGGTCGTGCCGCATGCGGCGGTCGCGCTCCCGCTCCTCGCGCTGGCGGACGAGGCCGCGGTAGAGAACCGAGATGGACTTGAGGGGCTTGGAAGAGGCGGGCTTGGGCCTGGATTCTGGGGCGGGCTCTGTCGGCGACGAGGGGTCATCGCTGGCCTCGCCGCTTGCCGTCTCCTCGTCGAGGCGCTCGGCGACGCGCTGGGCAGCACGGAACTGCCCCTCCAGCTTGGCCTCCTCGCGCTCCCTGCGGACCCTCTCGCGGTACTCTTCGGGGTCGACCTTGACGACCTTGATGTCTCTCGCCTCGACCGCCTCGTCTAGCCGCCGCTTCTTCTCGCTGTCGAGTCCGATGCCGCCGCGGTCCTCCTTGATGCTGACCTTGATCGGCTCAGGCCTTCCCGCGGCGTCCCCCTCCTCCGTCTGCTTGCCTAGGCCGCCGCCGCTGAACCCCATCTTGGCCATCATGGCCAGGCCCTTGCTCTTCTTGGCCCGGGGGTCGTCGAGCAGCGAAGTCGACAGTGCCTTCTCCCGCGCGGCGGCCTCTTCTTCTGCGCGCTGCGCTTTGGACTTGATGACGCCGCGGGCCTGAGATTCTCGCTTGAGGCGCTGCGTACGCTGGATAGAGCTCTCGGTTTTGAGGGCTGGCTCCTCGAATGTCATGTTCATGTAGTCGTCGTCTTCATCGTCGTCGGGTGCGTTCGCACCATTATCTTTCGGGGAAGCCATGGGGCAAGCCAGGGTCTCCGCCTCGGCCCGAATATGCCACGAACTGGACGTATGCGACAACGGATAATGAAATGGAAGAAAAAACCGCGGAACGACTGTTGTTGATCAGACGGCGGGTTGATTGATAGATGATGAGAGCTGCATATTTGACTGCATCGAGGTTGCTGGGCCCGACCCACTTTTCCGCTGTTGAACATCACCAAGGCATGCACCACTGTTGTAGCTTCATATTCTACAGAAACTCCCTTCTATGTTGCATCCTTGACGAATGCAGTCTACTGTGACTCCCCTTAGCAGACCAAAGACCTTTTCCCCACGACATTTGGACGTAGTTCGGCTCGGTCATCACGCAGCAAGCTTACGGAGTACAGGCACGAAGTTGTTCGATGTACGAAAGGCAATGGATACGAAAAAGATGCAATTGTAGCCAATACAGCCGGCCTTCTCTACCTGTCCCTGTCCTTCGCCCGCTTTCGCGCATTCCTCTCCCTCTCGTACGCATTCGATTCTCGGCCCTCCTCGCTTTGAATCTCCGCCACGAGCCTCTTGTACTTCTTCTCGTACGCCTCGTCCTTGGCCTTCTTGACGCGCAGCTTCTCCCTCGCCATGAAGTTGGCATCCTTCCTCAGCTCTCTCATCGCGCCCTTGCGCTCCTTCTTGTGCTCGGCCTTCAGCTTGGCCAACTCGGCACGCTCGCGGTCTGGGTCGTAGTGCTTGTCGGGATCGAAAGTCTCCTCAAACTTGGGTATGTACGTCTTGATGGCGAGCGGCCGGTGGTGATGCAGCTCCAGCGGGCGACGTGAAATCTGGGCGAGCCGCAGCATGCGTGCCAGCTTTGCCTCGAGCTTCTCTATCCTGTCGCAGACTTGCGCCGGCAGATGCTTTCGGCATGCTTGACCACGCACGTGCTTCAAAACGTTGACGACCTGCTCAAAGGTCTCCAAGAAGGCGCTCTTTCCCGTCCACAGGTCTGCGGCCGCGTCGAGAACTTGAATAGACGTGTGTACAACCGCAACTTTCAGGGAAGCAGCCTGTTTCTCCTTCAGTTCGGCTGGAACGCAGTCGGCGAAACCCAGTTTCCTCGGAGTAATGGCCTTGGTGCGCTCCGCGCGACTCCCAGCAGGAGGCTCATGCAGTGGGAAGTTGCCAAGCTGCCTCGTCGGAGCGACAGGCGAAAGCGCACAGAGAGTGTTCAGGCAGAAGTTGACCACCTCTGGAACATACCGCTTGGCTAGTTGTTGGTATTGCAGGGAGAGAATCGAGAGATATGTTCCGATGGCATAGTCGGATAGCGTCTGGGGCACACGCTGGCCGAGATGCCGCCCAATAGTTAGCATGGCGGGAGTCACGACTTGGTGAAAGTGGTCCGAAGTCGGAAATATCGATCCAGCTGCGGTGAGAAGTATGAGGTCCGACGGCTCAAGGGCCAAGGGGCGCACACGGCCAATCTCTTCGAGGTGGTCCCGGAAGCTCTTGGAAATTTCGATGGGGAACATCTTGGCAAGTGAGTGAATGTGCCGCACAAGGCTTTCCAGCACCGAAAACGGAGGCGACGTCTTCTCGTCCCATGGCGATGACACAAAGTCGACCAACGCCACGGAGAAATTGGCAAGCCTCTCTTTGTTCTGGCTGTCGAGCTTGGGATGGTAAAGCGCCCTTATCCGTTGAACAATCGTTGGGAGGCTTTTGCTGGGATACGTTGCCGTAGCGGACACAAACTCTTCGCAAGTCTGTGGGCAGGGAAACGTATAAGGGAGGCCCTGCTCGTCTGGCCTTTCGAGAGCCGAGGCTGTTGCGGAAGATTCGGCTTGAAACATGGGGTTTCTAGCCTCCTCTTCATTCAGCAAGCCCTTGGTAAATTCATCCTCTTCGTCCTCGTCATTCTCCCCTTCAGCAGCGTCATCGTCGTCGTCGTCGGACTCTTCGTCGCTACCCACCAGCTCCAGATCGGATCCACTGGCGACCAGATCATCGTCGATGATGAAGTCGTCCTCGTCATCGAAACCGAGTTCCGTTGCTGTTGGGCGGGCTCTGATGCCGTCGCCAAGGCCAAAGTCCTCCTCGTCCTCCAGAGCTTCCGCATCGTCCGGTCGGTTGGTATTCTTCTTCTTATCCTCCTCATCCTCATCGCTGTCAGAAACTTCTTCGCCCATCATGCGCCTCTGTCGCTTGTCTTCCAGCTCCTTCAACCTCTTTGATTCTGCCTCTGCTTTTTCATCCTCGGTCTTGGTGCGGTCGGCTGGCTGCGCTCTTTTATCTTGAGCCAAGCGCTTCACCTCAAGGTCGTAGTTCTTCTCGAAAGCGTCTCTGTCCGTACCGGCAATGGTGGAAGCACGTGCCTCCTCGATGCCCTGACTCTTGCCGTTTCTTGCGCTCGAGGACAACAGGAATTGGATATCCCGAAGCTCCTTATCCAGCTCCGCTCGCAATTCTTCGTCGTCCTCTTTGGCTGCCTGTCGCTCGTATTTGTGCATCTTGGACTTGGCCATGACCTCCTCCATGACCTCCTTTTTGGTCTTTTTGCGCTCGGGCTGGCCCCCCTCTTCCTCATCGTTTTCTTCAGCGGCAATGGCTCGTATGCGCTTAAGTCGCTGCCTTTCTCGCACCGAGCCATCGCTGTCATAGTCCATCTCCAAATCGTCTTCTTGAAAGTCGTCAACCGGTCCCTCATCGTCAAACGTTAGGGATTTGCCCATATGCGTAAGCCCGCCTTCCAACGGTTCATCCTCTTCGAGATCGAACATGGAGCTCCTCTTGTGGCTTCTCTGCTTCTCTCGCGCAAATCGTTCCAGCATCTTGTCTTCTGGGGCCATGGTCGGGTCGTTTTCTCCGAACCGTCGATCGATTATCCCTCCGACCTTGTGGCGATGCTGCATGTCGACGAGCAAGGTTTCTCGGCGCTGTAGTTGGACGGTCAGAGACGGAGTCCTGGCGGGAGTTCGGCCGCGGACTTACCCTTTCTTCGCCGGCTGCTCTCGCTTGGCCAGGCCGGCCCTTGATGCCCCTCGCAGCATCTCCTGTTTTCGGGCGATTGGACGTCACCTCGAACTTGGGCGCTTTGGCGTGTTTGAGGTCGAACGGGTTGAACTGTTCGCGGATGCCCTCCAAGACGACTCCTCTCTGCAGCCTCTTGTCCTTCTTGGCAGGGCCGTCCTGTGCCGCGTTGCGTTTCTGCTTCTTGGATTGCTGCGGCCCCGTGATGCCCTGATCTCTCAAAGACGCCTTGAGGCGCTTGAGCTGAGATCCGGCCATAGCGGCTATAAGTTGTTGCTCCCAGGCGACCGTCTCGTGGTGCGATTGATTGTGGTCTAACTAGGTAGTTGCGCCGGCCTCTATCAGGGCCTGGAAATTTTTCGACTTGACGGGTTATCGATAAGGCCAACGGCCTGCACACGCCCCACCCCATTTCCTTCCACGTTGGTGCAATGCACCATACCTATTTTGGCTCGAGATTTTGGTGGTGAAGCATGGCAGAACTCCATGGTGACCTTCCGGAGCTCGCGACCTGTATGACGCTCTCATCCCCCCATGGACCAACAGTGTTATAAAACATCGCGCATTGACTCAACATGGGCTGGACAAGCAGCCTCTTGTCATTTGCTCGTGATGAGCGCGTCATTCTGGTGACCATCGGGCTGGCCACGTTCGGCGTGGTGAGCACCATGATGACGGCGCTCACCATCATTCGCGACGACAACGAGATCCCTCCGGCGGAGCCCAAGACGCAGTACATCACGCAAGACACGGAGGATGCGCTGCATCTTGGCACCCTCGAGAAGCTGTTGAAGCACCCAAACAATTCTATCAGAGAAGTCGCCACCAAGATCCTCTGCGACAGGGCAGTCAACGACCCTGAGACAACGACGTATTTGCTGTACGGGATTACCAGGCCGGACTATGACGAGCGCATGAAATGTCTCCGGGCGCTGGCATTGCTTACCGGACCTCCCATGGGTACACACTGCCTTGCCCCGATTCGCAGGCCTCGAGCTAATCGTTGCAGGCCTCGATGGTTTATCCAAGTTGAACAACGAAAGAGCGTACTCTGCCCTCGTGCGATCCCTAGAGCTGAGCCTCCAAGATGTTGAGCCCCCGGACCTCAGCAACAGCCACTGGGACGAGTACTACCTTCGCGATATGGCCGAGAGGTTTTGCCTCATGTTCACGCTCGAGCTGATCAACAAGTACGGAGCCAACCTGCTCATCAAGGCTAAGTTTGTCGAAAAGTGGCTAGCAAAACAAGACTGGGGCGATGATGCGCAGGAGCGTCGTGAAAGTTTCAAGGAGTACATGGATTTCAAGAACAACAGGTTGGTCGACATCGTGAATCGCATACGACACTCGAAACGTGGCCTCCGAGCGCTAGAGAAGGCAGGGTTGATCGACAAGGAAAGCTCTCGGCGACGGATTCGAGAGCTCCCTGATCTCATCATGGAAATCGAGGAAGAGGTTACGGGGGAGCAGCCTGGGGATCAACAGCCCCGGCGGACGAGAGAACATTCGGCTGAGGAACGAAGGCTTCGACGACAACATCGAGAGGCCATGGTTCTCAATGATGGAACGCGGCCGCTGGGGCGAGAGGATATCATTGAACGAGATCATGGCTCGCCGACCTAGTGACGAGGGCAGAGCGTCTTGCAATGAGCCACACAGTATAGGACAGGGGAGTACCAGGTACGCTGCACTGAGGCCTCCCGCAGGATTGCAGCAGTATCATCGACGCTCTTGGACGCATTTTTTTACGGTGTCATGAATGACGACGTTGAAACGAGGGCCTGAGACGTATGCCGGACAGCGACGACATCCAGGCGTTGACCTCTGACCAGAAGCGGTGACGACCACGATTGTGCCGCACATGGACATGCCTATTGAGAAGGCACGGTCGTTGCTTTTGGGAGAAATCAGCCGGGAAGCCAGGTCCCAAACGAAGGAGTCGGGGTCAGGAAAGCTGCGTTGTTGTCAAGAGACGTCGCCTCCAGGCCCGAGCGCCTGGGGGGCTTGAGTGACAGCGACGGTACCAAATCGAGCGCAGAGCGGAGTAGTACAGAAGCGATAGATACCAGGGGCTTGAACACGATATCACAATGCCGCGACATTTCCGTGTCTTATTGGTGTCTAGCTCGGGTGCTCCGTAGGAAATGCCGGGTACTACACAAAGAAGCCATGGACGAATGCCGAGGCGGCATCCCTACGACAATATATTGCGGCCAATTGAAGGGAGCTTGCTCAACTACTCGTAGGCCTCTGAGGGCTGGCAGAGAGGACCCTGCAGTCTAATTGCCGTGTCTCGCCTCGGTCCGCAATCCACAGCAGTGGGGAACCCTTGAGCTCTCAGCAACTTTTGGCGGGGCTCGAAGGAACAGAGAACAGCAAAACTCTGACGGGCTCTCGAAAGGAGGTCGGCGGGCGTTACGGAGTACTGCATGCACAGATTCACCCCAGTCATTGGAGCCACGGCGGCCGAGCCCAGATGCAGGCCGACACGAACCGGCATGGGTGTGCTTCAAGTTGCGAGTTGGGTGAGATGAAGGGCCGTAGAGGCGCAGTATCCTTGTCTGTGAGGCAGATAATAGCAATGGTTTCCCTCTTCCCCTCTTGCCATTGTCCCCCTCGTCTTGTCAACCTGCTGGACACCCAGAGGAACGGATACGAGTACGACCCTGCTCCAGGACCGCGCGATCGAGCCGTTCGCCGTCCCCTGCTGCATGCCGTCACCCGGCGACGCTCCGCAGTCAACAAAGCCCACGCCCAGAAGGCACCTCGCCAACGGAGCACAAATAGCACGTACCACCGCTTCGTTCCCGATACCTCTATTCAAGCACTGCGCTCGATGCCGCCGCTGTCGCTTGCGAGCAGTGAAACAGTGACGAGAGCGTGCAGAGGCGGTGACGGACACGGCGGCACGCCAACGGGGCAGCTGGGCC
This sequence comes from Tolypocladium tundrense, assembly GCA_024340025.1. Taxonomy (NCBI): domain Eukaryota; kingdom Fungi; phylum Ascomycota; class Sordariomycetes; order Hypocreales; family Ophiocordycipitaceae; genus Tolypocladium; species Tolypocladium tundrense. The sequence continues at coordinate 40,652 of JALHBX010000287.1, read as the reverse complement.
AGGCCCGACGATTTCTTTTTCTCGCCGCTGGCGAATAAACAACCAAGCAGCCTGCTTCCTCCTCCTTTTCGCTCCCTCTCCTCTTCCCTATCCATTCCTCCTCCTCCTCGGACCTCTTTGACCTCGAGGCCTTTTCTTTAATTTCAACCAACCGCCCGCGCCCACCCCGATCCAGAGCTAACAGGCTAGCCGAAAGACTCTCCGCTGGCTCCCTTCGCCGGCGCCTATTGACTTTTCTTCGTTAGGGAGGGGCGTCACCCGGACGCTCCCCTAATTTTGGCCCGTTGCGGCGAGGGGTGGTGTAAACACAGGCGGCACGCACGCCCTGGGCTTTCTCGACTGGAATCCTTTAGGTCCCATTGCGCCCGTACCGCTACCGCTACCGCTACCGCTACCGCTACCGGCTAGGTACCTACCGCGGCCGCGATCTGGCCAGCACCTTCATCGCCATGGCTCCAACCGCCACCGCTACCACAACAACATCTACTACCATACACAACACCCGGCCCGCCTTCGCGCGATCGCTGCGCAGACCCGCGAACACCGCGTCCACGCCCGATCTGAGCTCCGTCTACGCCTCCCAGTCGAGACTCGTGCCCCCAGGCCTGTCGCGCAAGGCGTCGCTCGCAGCCCTGACCCCTAGCTCGCTCGCCAGCATCCCCGATGTCAGTGAGAGCTACGCCCTCGACTCCGTCCTGAGCGACTCTACCCGCACCATGGTTCCCGTGACGCCTGGCCGGTCCGCCGCCGAGGATATCGTCGTTGGTGACGCCGTTGACGTGCCCGGCGGCATGCACGGCACCATCCGCTTCGTCGGCACCGTTCAGGGGAAGAAGGGCACATTTGCTGGCGTGGAGCTCCACCCGGATTTCGCCCTCAGGGGGAAGAATAATGGCGATGTCGATGGGTACGCAAAATTGCCCTACTCCTTTCCTTGGGTTTACGTACAAAGCTAATGCAGGGGTCCGTCCCCCCTTTTTACAGAATATCGTACTTCACCACCACGGTTCCTGGCGCGGGCATCTTCCTCCCCCTCGTCAAGGCTACTCGACGAGGCTCGCCCGTGAGCTCATCCATGAGCTCATTCCCGATGACGCCGACACCGACCACCTCCGCGGGCCTGAGGAGTGGAATGACTTTCACGCCCCCTACGCCGGGCTTGCCCAGGTTCAGCGCCTCCGTCGGTCCTGGGGCTAGGGCTTCCAGTCCCCAAGGCAAACGCCCGAGAGCCTCGCTGCCTCGTCCCGAATCCCCCGTTCGACGAGCCCAGATGACGCCTGGGCCCCGCCCGTCCATCGGGACCCCGGCCAAGGGGCCTTCGAGATATGGAAGCCCGACCAACAAGTTCGCGCAGAGTGTCCGCGGCACAGCCGGCGACCCCAGCAAGAAGGTGTCCAGGCTTGACCGCAAGCCGAGTATGGCGCCTCGCAGCGCTTCGGCCTTGGGCCCGGCTCAGGGTTTCGACGATGAAACAACCCCTGTCGGTTTGCAGCGAACCAAGACCAACGGTAGTGCCGGATCTGTCTCGTCGTTCAACACGAAGAGCCATCGCCCGGTCTCGCGCGCAACCGTTGTCAACGATGAAGAGATCGAGCGCCTCCGTTCGCAGCTTGAGGAACGTGAACGGCAGCTCAGGGACCAGGGGTCAACGCTGACAGAGATGGAGAGCAGCTTAGTCGAGCTCCAGACTCTAATCGAGCATCCGGATGGGCTCGGGATGAGAAGAAACAGCATAGATGACAAGGACTCGGCACAGCTTCGACACTTGCTGCGGGAAAAGAACGACAAGATCGCCATGCTCACCGCAGAGTTCGACGCCCACCGAGCGGACTTTCGAAGTACTATTGACACCCTCGAGATGGCTAGCACAGAAACGGAACGAGTGTACGAGAAGCGCATAGAGGAGATCATGGTCGAACTCAGGGAACTCGAATCCAGAAACCTGGACGTGGACTCGGTGGCGAGCCAGCTGAAGCAACTAGAAGAGCTCGTCCAGGAGCTGGAGGAAGGCCTGGAGGATGCTCGCCGTGGGGAGGCGGAGGCCCGCGGCGAAGCGGAGTTCCTGCGAGGCGAGGTCGAGAGAACCCGAACGGAACTGCGCCGCGAGCGCGACAAGGCTGGATCCGGCTCCGGCCCGCATGGAGACAGCGCCGCCACCTCAAAGGAGCTGGAGCAAAAAGAAGATGAGATTAGGGGTCTCAAGGCCATCATCCACTCTCTTAGCCGAGATTCTGTCCCGGGAGGAGACGACCGGCACCATCCGCAACGATCTGACTCGCTGAATGGCTCGGGTGGCCACCATGCCGAGCACAAGATGGGACGTGACAATATGGAGAGGCAGGTGGCCGAGTTGCAGGCTGTGTTGGAGAAGAAGAACGCTAGGGAGCAGGAGCTGGAGCAGGAACTAGAGATGCTCCGAGGAGGCGGCCTCGGTACGCAAGTGAACTCCAAGTCTGTTCACCGTTCTTCCCTCCGGGACTCCCGCGATACCGTCATCCCGGTTCGGACCCACGAGCAGCGGTCCCCCGAGGCTACACACAAGCGGGGGAACACGCTCGACACGATGCACGAGAGCGACACGTACTCGACGGCCACCGAGACTAGCACTCTCTGGTGCGAGATTTGCGAGACGAGCGGTCACGACATTCTGACATGCACCAACATGTTCGGTCCCGATGGTGCCAAGAACGCCGGCGAGACGAAGACTGGCAAGGATGGCGTTCGCGAGGGTCTGAAGCCGCTGGACACGGACAGCGCACATCCGGCGCCCCTACTCCCGACCAAATCCAAGACGCCCATCCCGGCGACGATGCCCACGGTCAGGATTCTCCCCAACCCTATGGAGTCGGGCCCGGTCGCCGGTAAGGAGAGCGGCATCATGGACCCGGACAAGTGGTGTGCGGTGTGTGAGCGGGACGGCCACGACAGCGTCGACTGCCCGTTTGAGGACGCCTTCTAGGGACATTGTTATCCTCGTCTGCATGGATCAATTTCGCGGGGAGGGGAGCTGGTGGCGGGCTTTGCGAAGCGGAGAGCCATGTTTGGTGTATGACGGCGTGACGATTCCGCCTTACGAGGTGTGGTTTCTTGTTTCTTGGGGGGGGGCATTGCTTGGCTCGGGCATTGTTAGTGATACCATCATACCCGTCCTTTCTTTGTTATGACCTGGGCCCCTTGCTTGGGGGCCGCTGTACTCGGTATCAATTCGTTGCAATAGCCACTCTGTATAAATAATTTTCTCCGCACAGTTACTCTACTCAGTAGCCTGCAAGGGGACATGCACGTTGCAAAGTACCTACACACCTCGACTGCTCCAGGAAAGTTCACGATAAGCCCCGTGTTGGTGACGTTGTGCAGAGGCTGACTTGGTGACTGCCTGCTGAGATTTCGACGAATCCCAGCCCCTGGATCTCCATTGGCGCTAAGAATAGCCTGAGCCTCGGGCGTCATTTTAGTGGCTGGTGATGGGGGCCTGACCTCGGCGTCGCGGGTGAGCATGTTAGCGGATGACTTGGAGGCCGGCGTTGCATGCAGGTAGACTGGCAGCGAAACTGCACAAAGACCTGATAAAGCGTCCTTGAAGAGATTTCATGCAATCGGTATTGAGAATAAACAGTAGTATACTTAGGATGGCATTCATCACGGACATATAAAGCCAAATTCCGGGGTCGCTGCAGAGGCTCCGAGGTCGTGCATTATCAGCACCGCCACAGCGTCGACATTCTTCGATACAGTTCCATGAGGCGCATCCAGCCTCGAGGAGCCCCCCTGCAGCCTCCCTCGGTTTTTTAACTCTCCCAGGAACCGCCGCTCCAGATCTCAACAGTTGCCCCGAACCAGCAGATTCCTCGTCTTCCTCCCCCAAGACGCAAGATCCGAACGACCCTCACATTCCCTGCACCAGCGGTCCCTGTTGCACCCCCGACAAGGAGAAGAGCAGATCGTCTTTCCTGCAAATTTCTGCACCCCGCCGCCGTTTGAGTTCAGGACGCGTATTTTCTACTCGGATTCAAGGTACGACGCAAACCAACAGCCGTCTCCGTCAGAGCTTTCGTGCGCAAACGAGGCCTGTCAACAGACGCCTGCTGCTTGCTGCCTGCAGCGCCTGGAAGATTCCTCTGGCCCCCCCGGCCTCTTCTCATTCTTTCTTTTCGGAGCCTTACTAATCCCGCGTTTATAGCACCCGCTTGTAGCACCGTCACCTCAGCTGTCGCCTTTGTCCTCTCCTCCGCTGCCGGTGTCGATTTTCTATTGACTCGAACCCTCCTCCGTCAAAGTAATTCGCCGCATTTTCAGCCATCATGGTTAAAGAAACCAAGTTCTACGACACCCTCGGTGTATGTATACCCTCGCAGGCTGCTGTAGCGGTATACTGTTCGTGATGCTAACATACGCGCGTCAGGTCGCTCCGACAGCCACAGAGCAGGAGCTCAAGAAGGCCTACAAGCTGAATGCCCTCAAGTACCATCCCGGTATGTGCCCAGGCCCAGAGTCCGTTAACCCAGGTGTATTCTGACCTCGCCTTGCAGACAAGAACGCCCACAACCCCGCTGCCGAGGACAAGTTCAAGGAGGTTTCCCACGCCTACGAGATCCTGTCTGACCCCCAGAAGCGACAAGTGTATGATCAATATGGCGAGGCCGGCCTTGAGGGCGGCGCTGGTGGCGGCGGCATGGCTGCCGAGGACCTGTTCGCTCAGTTCTTCGGCGGCGGCGGCTTTGGAGGTATGGGTGGTATGTTCGGCGGCATGAACAACCGCGGGCCCCCCAAGGCGCGAACCATTCACCATACTCACAAGGTCTCGCTCGAGGACATCTACCGCGGCAAGATCTCCAAGCTGGCCCTCCAGCGCTCCATCATCTGCCCCAAGTGCGAGGGCATTGGTGGCAAGGACGGTGCCGTCAAGAGGTGCCCGGGCTGTGATGGCCACGGCATGAAGACCATGATGCGCCAGATGGGCCCCATGATCCAGCGTTTCCAGACCGTCTGCCCCGACTGCAACGGCGAGGGCGAGATCATCAAGGAGAAGGACCGCTGCAAGCAGTGCAACGGGAAGAAGACCATCGTCGACAGGAAGGTTCTCCACGTCCACGTCGACAAGGGTGTTCGTAGCGGTACCAAGGTTGAGTTCCGAGGCGAGGGTGACCAGGCCCCTGGCGTTCAGGCCGGTGACGTCGTTTTCGAGATTGAGCAGAAGCCTCACGCGCGATTCACACGAAAGGAGGACGACCTGCTCTACAAGTGCGAAATCGAACTTGTGACTGCTCTGGCCGGTGGTACCATCTACGTGGAGCACCTGGACGAACGGTGGCTCAGCATCGACATCCTACCCGGCGAGGCTATCGCTCAAGGTATGTACTTCGGTTTCTAGGCACTCGAGACATGCACGTGCTGATCTGTGATTAGACTCTGTAAAGATGATCCGCGGCCAGGGTATGCCCTCGTACCGCCACCACGACACCGGCAACCTGTACATCCACTTCACCGTCAAGTTCCCCGAGAAGAACTGGACTCAAGATCCCGCAGCATTTGAGGGTCTCCGAAAGCTGTTGCCTTCCCCGTCCGTCCAGAACGTCCCGCCCGCTGAGGCTATGACCGAGCCGGCCGACCTGGAGGACATGGATACCCAGTCGCAGGGCAGGGTCTTCGGCAGCCCTGGCATGGGCGAAGAGGACGACGAGGATGGCCACCCCGGCGCCGAGCGCGTGCAGTGCGCTTCGCAGTAAATACGGCGCGACTCATTCGCTTGCCCAAGTTCAAAAGTGCTTTGACGGTGGGAGGGTGCAGAGCAGAGTATCAGTTGGCGTGCGGACGTCGGAAGGAGGTCAGGTGCGCGCACGGGGACATGCCTGTGGAGTTGAGAAGCGGCATTTCGTCCTTCCAGAAGCGCGCATTTTGCATTTAATGACCTCGTCGATACCATGAGGGAAACGAGGGTTAATGGGCCCCCGTGCATCACGAGGAAGAGAGGCTACGGAGGGATGGTCGAACCATGCGTTTAGCTGGCCACCGCCCAGGAAGCGGCTTCGAGCATTTGATCTGGTTGGTTGGCGTTTAGAGGATATAGACGATTCAACGAGCTTGTAGTTGCAGACCTAGACCTATGAACATGATGATTTCCTGCGAATCTGCCCGGCCCTATCTTGAGTGCTGTATAAGCATCATGGTCAAGTTGCAGTGTCACGTACTCGTACACGATTGCCATTTCCAACGACACGTTGACGAAAATCCGAGGAATTTATTGCTCTTGGTCGTCAGTAGCAGGAGTCTCGGTAACTTCGCTCTCAGCCCCAGCCTCCGCACCTTCACCTGCTTCCAAGCCGGTACCAATCTGCTTCCTCAGATTCTCAACAGTGTACAACAGACTACGGATTTCGCTCTCCGATGCCTCCATCTCGCCCGCCTCCTGGCTTTCATCGTGAACCGGGAGCTCCGCGCCTACGGCCAGCCGGCCGTCGTTCATGGCGAGCGTGAAGACAAGCAGGCTCTTCGACCTGGGCTCCTGGCTGGGGTCCATGGCTACGATGATCTTTGTCCGTTCGTTGCTGCCGTCGGGGGCAGCGATGGAGAGGTGCAGGGGGTTGGCGGGTAGTTGGATGACGCTGGGGTTGGTGAGGGTGTTTTCGGCGGTGAGCTGCCAGGAGAAGACGGCCTTGACGCTGCAAGGATGTCAGCTTCTAAGTCTTCTCGGGTTGGAGGGAAGGTGCTTACTCTTCGCAGATGGCCACGACGTAGGTGAGGCTTCCGGACTCTGTCGGGTAGCTCAGGGAGTACAGGCCAGAGACCGCCACCTTTGCGGTGTCCGGGGCGATTTCCCGAGCAAGTGACAAGACGCTCGTCTTGAAAAGGCCTTTTCCAGTTTTCCAGGCCCACACGAACAGCCCCTCGTCACCTCCACCAGAGATGAGGATATCGCCCCTGGACGCCGGGATGACCATATCGCCGATAAACTCCTTGTGGCCTAGGCAGAATGCCTCAATGACATGCGTCTGAGGGACATACCGCGACACCCGGATGTGTTCGTCGCGGTCAGCCGTCAGGATGTACCTCCGCCCCTCGCTCTCGGTGATGAGCACCGCGGTGAGCATGGAGACGTGGCCCAGCAGCAGCGTCAGCTCAAAGTCCGGGCCGTCCGCCTTGGCCGCCTCGCCGCGCTTCTTCTTCGCGAGCTCGAGCTGCTCCTGCTGGTGTCTCAGGGCCTCTAGGTTGCGCTTGGAGTGCACGGTGAGCGTGTTTGCCGCCGGCGCAGCGGGCTTGGCGGTGACGGGGTTTGGTGTAGAGAGGCGGGAGGTTGACGACGGCGAGCGTGGCGTCATGATCAGGGGCAGGGAGTAGACGTCGCCGAACTTGTCGGCGCAGATGATCTGAGAGTCCGGCGCCATTATGACTGCGCTGGGACGCTTGGGCATGGTCCTGTTGAGTCGTTAGCTCATGCACGATGAACTCGGGGGTCGGACGCCGGTAGTTTACCTTTGGTTGAGTTTAGTCAAAACTCCTTGGCCGTCGTGCTCAAACACCCATATGACTTTGTCGTGCCCGGAAACGGCCAATACGTGACGGCCATCGGCGGTGCTCGTCACCTGTGTAATGACTGGACGATCGGGCACGCGAGCAAAGTTCTGCAGCTTGTTTTCGAAGTTCTTCTTGTTCTTATTCAGATTCTTCCCCTCCTCTTTTCCCTCGCTGTTATGTTGCGCCTTGTCCTTTTCTTGGGTCGCAGCATCAGCAGCTGCTGGTTCTGTGTCGCCTGCGGCAGCATTGTCGGCGTCCTTGTCATCTTGCCGCTTCTGCCGCTTGGCCGGTGGTTCACTCTCATCGGCTCCTTGGGCGTCGTCAACCTCCACGGTCACGATGGCCTCACTCTGTGCCTCCGATCTGGCCTTTACAGCGTTGGCGACTTTTTCGACGTCGGGGTGCTGCCATGTTGAAATGTGTTTGCCGTCGGCCAGACTGAATGAGTGGATCTTGCCTCCGCGAGCTGCAAAGAGGATATCGCCCCGGGTGTGGACGCGGTTATATGGGATCTTCATCGTGCTCATAGTTTGGGGGATATCAGTTTAGATTCTTGATGCACATTGCCCAAGACGGTGCTGTCCAACTGGCAAATGATGAGCGGGCTTGTGAAGCTTCAACGAAGCTCGTGATGTCAAGCTCTGGGGCGCAAGAAAAAAAAGATACATCCAGGATGTACCTCCTCCAGTCCACCCGCGCGGACGCACCTATCTAAATCGGGCTAGTGCTTGCAAGCCCTAAGGAGCAACGGCGCCGCAGCACACACTTTGTTCGCTGGCTGCCAAAATCCCAAATTTCGCCCGTCCAACATTTCGGAGACAACTTCACGTCACCGAACACCCAGAAATACACCCCGATTCCCTTGCCCTTAAACAACCTGCCTTCAAAATAAGAAGATATGGGGGGCAAGACTGCAAACAAGGCCGGCTACTTCGACAAGCTCAAGGGCTTGTTGGAGGAGTACAAGTCCATCTTCATCGTCACCATCGACAATGTCTCGTCGCAGCAGATGCACGAGATCCGCCACGCCCTCCGCGGCGAGGGCGTTGTCCTGATGGGCAAGAACACCATGGTACGGGCCGCTCTGCAGCGATGCGCTGGCGACCGAGGCGCAATTGATCGCGTTGCTAACGATGGTCCCCTGTACAGGTTCGCCGTGCCCTGCGCACTTTCATCCTTGATACCCCCGAGTACGAGAAGCTCCTGCCTCACGTCAAGGGCAATGTCGGCTTTGTCTTCACCAACAAGGATCTTAAGGACATTCGCGACAAGCTCCTGGCCAACCGCGTCGCCGCTCCCGCCCGTGCCGGTGCCCTGGCTCCCATCGACGTGTGGGTTCCCGCTGGAAACACCGGCATGGAGCCTGGCAAGACCTCCTTCTTCCAGGCCCTGCAGGTTCCTACCAAGATCGCCCGTGGTACCATTGAGATCACCACGGACCTGAAGCTCGTCGAGGCCGGCACCAAGGTCGGCCCCTCCGAGGCGACCCTGCTCAACATGCTGAACATCTCGCCCTTCACCTACGGTATGGGCATTGCTCAGGTCTACGACGAGGGCCAGACCTTCCCCGCCGAGATCCTGGACATCGGCGAGGAGCAGCTCCTCGGCGCCCTGACCAAGGCCATCGCCACCGTCGCCACCATCTCCCTGGCGCTCAACTTCCCCACCCTGCCCTCGGTCATGCACTCCGTCGTCAACTCGTACAAGAACGTCTTGTCCGTTGCCATCGAGACCGAGTACAGCTGGCCCGAGATCGAGCAGCTCAAGGACCGCATTGCCAACCCCGACGCCTACGCCGCTGCTGCCCCTGTGGCTGCTGCTGGCGCCGCCGCCGCGTCCAAGCCGGCTGAGGAGGAGAAGAAGGATGATACCGAGGATGAGGATGAGGAGGGCTTCGGCGGTCTCTTGTATGCGACCCCTCTGCGCCGGCGAGATCCTAAGCTAACAACCTTTGCAGCGACTAAATGCCATTGCATAACGATGAAGTTGGGCGGGCTTTCAGCATTTCAATCGGGTTCACGACACATGGATCTAAAACGGGTACATAGATCGTCTGCTGGTCAACAATGGCCGCTGCAGCGATCGCATGGCACGATTAATGAAGGCTATGCTGGAATTGGACTGGTTTCTCAACGTGAAGTGATGTATGCTCTGGCGATGCCGATGCCACTTTCATCTCAAAAAGGTCAGTTCATCTCCGTTACTATTTCTATTCTTTGAATGATTATGAAAATGTATGAGCTTTTTAACCCTGAATCTCTTGATGACACATACTTATCACAACAACCCTATGACAAACCGTCTATTCCTCACATCTGTCTTGCAAGCACTATCAAAGGGTATCATTGCTGACATTCAAAAGTCCTAGTTGTTGCACGCTGTGCCCCCAAAGTCTATGGTACACAGCATGGCTGTCATACCGACTCCTCTGCTTCCTTTGTTCTCTGTACACTATCCCTGGCATTGCCGCCCAGTACACGTCGTGCAACGTCGATTGCGTGGTCAGGCAACCCTGCAAGTCTTGCGACTTTGAGCGCGTGACTCTGGCGGTTGATTCCTTTTCGTAGCTTGTGCACGTAGACGAATCCGCCGTGCCCGTCCTCCGCGACGTCTGTGCAGTACATTTGCACAGCACCGCCGTTCGTTCCACAGAATCCCTCCGCGGCAGCAAGGTCCGCGACGTCGTGAAAGTGGGTTGCGAAGAGCGTCCTGCACTTGTTGACCGTCACGAGGTGGTGCAGGCACGCGTAGGACACGGCCGTGCCATCCTCCGGTGTCGTGCCCCTGCCAATCTCGTCCATGATGACAAAGGACCGCGGCGTGGCCTGCTTGAGGATATGCGCCGTCTCCAGCATCTCGACCATGAAGGTGCTCTGGTCGCGGTACAGGTTGTCTGCCGATCCCACTCGGCTGAAGATGGCGTCGACGATGCCCAGCTCCGCGTACGACGCAGGGACGTAGCACCCGATCTGGGCGAGGATGGTGATCAGGGCGCTCTGGCGCAGGAACGTGCTCTTGCCGGCCATGTTGGGACCCGTGATGAGCCACAGCATGCCGTCTGACGGTGACCCGACAAAACAGTCGTTGCGGACAAAGCTCCGCCCCTGCTCCAGCAAGCCGCCCTCGACCGTCGGGTGCCGCCCGCCGATGATGGTGTGGCAGGTCGAGCCGTTCAACCGCGGGCGCACCAGGTTCTGCTCCACGGCGAGCTTCGCAAACGACGTTGCGATGTCCAGCTCGTCCAGCACGGCGGCGTTGCGCCGCAGCTTGACCAGGTTCAGGACGACGTGCTCACGCAGCGACTGGAAGACGCGCTGCTCCTCGCGCCGGATCTGGAACCTAGCCTGGTCGAGGCGTTGGCCGAGGGCGGTCCACTCTGGGAGGTGGAAGGAGCGTGTAGATCGACTCGAGGACAGCGCCCGGATCTCGGTGAGGTTCTTGGTGTCCTTGCCTTTGATGTGAGCGATGTGGCCCAGCCCGGGGGTCCACCGCAGAGTGAGAGTGGAGGCACCGAGGCGCCCGCGCAGAGTCTCCCCGAGGGCCTCTTTCTCCTCGAGCAGTGAGTTGAGCTGAGCGTGGAGCTTCTTGAGAGCTGGGCTGGCTGCAGGCTTCATGATCCACATGTCGTTATCCTCGGCGTAGTACTCTTTGATTGAGGTAGGCCGCTTCTTCTTCCCCTTGGGCAGTGAAGATGCGTCCTCTTGGGATCCTTCCGAGGCGACTATATCCTCGGCCAGGGCTATCATCTGGCTTGCTTCGGAGTCCTCGACTTCATGTTGATGGACGATGCCTTCTTCGTCAATGGCATCCTTGATCCGGCGCGCGAGCTTTAGCGGCTGCGCGAGATCGATGCGTGAGGTCAAGGAGTCAAGACAGTCAGCCTCTGACGCTTCGCCCGCGGAGGCCGCTGCCTGCTGGAGTAGGTCGACGATATCTTCCGTAGCTCGAATGGTGTTTGCCAGGGCCAACAGGTCATCTGGGTCGCCCCGACCCATGGCAAACTTCTGGACCAGCCGCTGAGAGTCGTGGCTTCGTCGAAGAAGCAAAATTACGGAATCGCGGAAGTCGTCGGCGGCGATGAACCGAGCCACGAGATTCTGCCTCCCGTTGATGACGTCGAGGGAGGTAGATGGCGAGCTGAGCCACTCGTTGAGGAGGCGCGCACCGCTCTTCGTCACCGTCCGCCGAATGGCATGAAGAAGACTGCCGCGAAAGAAGCCATCGCGGATGGTCTGTTTGATCTCGAGCGCCCTGAGGCTGTTCTTGTCGATGCTCATGATTTGCATGCTCTCGTGCCGCAGCGGTGGCTGGAGCTTCATGGTCATGCCTTGCAGGCGATCCTTGACATAGTTGAGCACCAAGCTGCCGGCTAGGACCTCTTCGCTTGTGAAGCTCTTCCTCGCGCTCTCTGGCACTTCTGCCTCGAGGAAGGGTGTCCATTCTGCGACATCGCCCAGTCCACCTTGGGGCGAGTAGGTTATGAGGTGTCGGTCCTCGGCCAGGATGGAGAAGATGTCGTGGTCTTGCTGGGATTCAAAGTCTTGGTCAAGGACGACCTCACGCGGACCTATCCTGGACAAGATTGAAGACAGGGACGCCAGGTCAGAGGATTGTGTGAAGAAATGGCCCGTGGACAGGTCCAGCCACGCGAGGCCAAGTGGCTGCGGGCTTGCTTCTGGCGAGGCTGGGATTCCATGGTCTTTTTCGATGTCTGGTGGCCGAATTGGAATCTGAGCATCCCCACAGAGGTGGATTGCCATGACATAGTTGTTGGCATACGGGTCGATGAAGTTCTCGTCAATCAGAGTCCCAGGAGTAATGATGCGCGCAACTCTGCGGTCGTGCATCAAGCCCCCGGACTTAATCTTGTCCGCTGCATCGTTGGGAAACTCCTCAGCGATGGCGACATAGCGGTTTAAATCCTGGACCAGGACCTTGAGGAAGCGGTCCAGCTGGAAGAACGGGAAGCCAGCCTAGATGGAATCGGTGAGCATCCTCGTATTTATGATCACGAAAGTTTTCAGCACGGAGGGGGCCAATACCATCGGGACCGGACCAGCACTGGTCTTCTTTGATGCTAGCTTGATGTTGAGCAGAGGCGCATACTCCTCGGCATGCTCAAAGTACAGCTCGTAGAAGCCACCGACGCGGGTCAGCAGCACGCAATTGTCAAACTTGTGCATGTTGCGCCGCGCCTGGAGCACGACGGTAGGGTAAGCCGGGCCATTCTGGTCGTCCTCAAGCGGCGTCAGTTCCGTCTTGATGGCTCCCTGAGGCAGGTCGGACAGCTTGAGAGTCGTCTTTGTCTTTTTGCCCCTGGCGTGGAGTAGTGCAAACGGCGTCCGTGAAGGGGCTCCATGGTGAGAGGCGAGGCCGGGGCGAGGCGCAGGCCTGACTGTCACCGAGCGATGGCCATGGGATTGGAACAGGCGTATATCGTGGAGACGACGTGGCCGGAACATCAAGGCCGCCTGGTGTAGTGTACATAGAGTTGCTTGGTGCTGGTGAGGTGAGGTTAGGTGCGGTTAGCGGGCCGTCGGGTTGTGAACGGCCCACAGTGAAGAATGGCCAGCCACCTAGCCTACCCTGCACCTCGATGGCGCCGCCAGGAGTCGCCAATATCTCCCCGGTATTCGAATCTTGTACCCTTAATTGTACGTGGATAACGTATGGACTAGACCCGTGCTGTCTTGTTTCACGTGGCTCAGTCTGTACGACGCGATTGACGCCGGCCAGTCCGACTCATATCTACTCTTGGGCTTCTGACCGGGAGAGGCTGTGACAGTACGTACAACGTAGCTCTAAACAGTGCGCTCGCGTACAGATGGAAGTGGTGAAATGTCCTGGACCATGTACATCTATTGTTCGGCCAAACAGGTGACTGCATCATATAATAATATCGTGCCTGGACCGTTGGCTGGCGTTACATGGCATCGCATGTGGGCGACCAGCGGTGCATATCATTGGAACTCTAGGCATGTGCATCATCGGCACAACTGAGACCACAAAGTAAGCTTACAACCTTGACAGCGTGAAGCGACGAGGTTCGCATGGAGGCTGCAGGCGGCTTGACCGTCCGGCGAATCAAGTGACCACAGGGTCGCAGTGAGGAGCGGCAAGTCATGCGATGAAGTCACGGCGGACATGGAGCAACACGGCGTTCTTGTAAGACGCGACACTGGAGGCGCGGCTTCGGGTCGGGGCTGCCTGAACCGCCCGTATCCGCCAGGTATCTTAGACGGTGTACTCAGTCTCCGTACAACATGAGTACAAGATACGGCGAGGCAGGGACGGAAGTCGCGATGGGGAGCCGAGCCCAGACTTGACGAACTTTGCCATCTCGACTCCAAGGCAAAACACCACCTCATCATCACCTCATCACCAACCTCATTGCCCGCAACCTCACGCCCTTTGCTTCCTCGCCTGTCGCTCGCGATCCGCACCGCTGCGCCCCCGAGACGTGTATAGCTCGACCCCCACGGATCATCCACCGGGCCATCGGCAGCTTGCACTTGCACCTATCAGCCTGGATACCAACATACGAACGTCCGCCCCTGGCCCTATACTTTGCTTCTCTGCTCTCTTGCTCCCTTGCTCTCTTGTCGCTCTTGCTACCCAGATTTGCGCAACCGTCTTCCTCAAACACAAATGATACTGCATCGACCATGAGGTGCGTACTCTGTACTCCGTACAGTACTCGTGCTGGTATTCTTGGTAGAAGCCGTTCACGTCCCCCGCATGCCACTGCATCCACTTCAAGACATGCGCCCCAATCGGTTCCACTGTCCACCACCCTTCTCGGCTGCTCCCCATCCACTGTCCAGCCAGTTCTGCAGCTAAACCGCCTTCGTTGCCCCTGCGCATTGCCCTGGCAAGCCTGGATCCGTCTCGCTGCCCCTCCACCTCCACCTGCCTCCCTAGTTGATACCCCAGCCGAGCTAAGCTCCCCGAGCTGCCCCCTCCCAGTCCCATCCGTCTCCGTCTTATTCGAGACGACCAACCTCCTCTCCTCCCTCCAATGCACGATAATACTTCGTACACCACAACCATCAGTCACACAGTTATAGCGCATCTGGTTACAGCTACGCACTGCACTGCAACGGTGTCAGTGACGCACCATCTTGTCCCTCTTTCATTCATTTGATTGTTCGTCCCGCGGCGCTCGTCACCGGGCCTCGTCAGCTGCTTACCCAGATCCGGCAGTCTCCAAGGCAGATTCATCGACCATATCTTCCCCCGTCCAGCCGCCTGTCCTCAACATACGCCCTCGTCTGGTCGCCCTCATCCGCTGCCAGACAAGCTACGTCGTCAGTCGAACCGATCAGCTCCTCCAGCTCCCGGACACAAGCCCGAATCTCGAACCATGGGTGGCGGCGGCGATCTTCGGAGCAAGAGCTCCTACCCTCTCTTCGCCAACAAGCCCGTCGGTGTCCCAAAGACCAGCATCCTCAAGGACCGCATCGAGCCATTCTACAAGTCGAGTCAATATGAAAAGGTCAATCTTCTAGCGTGAGTGTGCTACCCAATTGCGACCCCCATGCAAGCAAATGCGCTGACAACCACGCGCAGCAACCTGTACAAGGCCAGGTTCTCGGGCCACCCGCACGTCAAGCTCTATTCCTGGAGCGCGCCTGGCCAGGAGCGGCCCACCTTCGGAGAGGCCGTCACGCAAGGCTTCAAGGAGACCAATACTGGCGCCTGGTTCGGGCCGTCGTGGTCAACTCACTGGATCAGAGTCCACCTGACGGTTCCCAAGGAGATCCTGGACGAGGAGCTCGTCATACTAGAGTGGGATGCAAACAATGAGGGCCTGGTCTGGGCCGAGGATGGAATGCCCTTGCAGGGTCTGACCGGCGGAGGCGAGCGCATCGAGTGGATCATCCCCAAGTCCTTCCGCGACGGCAAGGAGCATAGAATCTACATCGAAATGGCCTGCAACGGAATGTTTGGAAACGCGCCCGGGGGCAATAGCATTGCGCCGCCCGACCCCAACAAATATTTCAATCTCAGCACGGCAAACATTGCGGCTGTCAACGTCCCCGCCCGCATGCTTCACTACGACATGTGGGAGCTCGGTGACGCCGCGCGCGAGTTGCCCGAGGACTCGGCCGAGCAGAACCAGGCTCTCGCCGTCGCCATGAAGATCATTGACACCTTTCAAGTCAACGACCAGGAGTCCATCCTCAAGTGTCGCAAGCTCGCACAGGAAATCATCGGGCCCGATGTCGATTCGCATCGCGTGTACCAAACTGGCAAGGACCCCGTCGTTTTTGGCATTGGCCACTGCCACATCGACACTTGCTGGCTGTGGCCATGGGCGGAGACGAAGCGCAAGGTCTGTCGGTCGTGGTCAAGCCAGTGCGACTTGATGGATCGCTATCCCGAGGCGCATTTCGCTTGCTCCCAAGCCCAGCAGTTCAAGTGGCTCAAGCAATACTATCCCCGCGCGTTTGACCGCGTCAAGGCAAAGGTCAGCGAGGGCCAGTTCCACCCCATTGGCGGCAGCTGGGTTGAGCACGACACGAACATGCCGAGCGGCGAGTCCCTTGTGCGCCAGTTCTTCTATGGCCAGAGATTCTTCGAGGCCGAGTTCGGCTCTCGCTGCCGCACATTCTGGCTCCCAGACACTTTTGGATATTCTAGCCAACTGCCACAGCTCTGCCGCTTGGCTGGCATGGATCGCTTCGTGACCCAGAAGCTCAGCTGGAACAACATCAACAACTTCCCGCACACCACGTTCATGTGGGTCAGCCCGGACGGCAGCCAGGTCATCTGCCACATGCCGCCCTCGGAAACGTACACGTCGGATGCCAACTTTGGAGACCTGAAACGAAGCATCACACAGCACAAGACGATGCGCGTGGATAGCTCGTCCTTGCTGATCTTTGGAAAGGGCGATGGCGGCGGCGGTCCCACCTGGCAGCACTTTGAGAAGCTTCGACGATGTGCCGGTATTAGCAATACTGTCGGCGGTATTCCGAAGCTCAAGCTGGGACTCAGTGTTGACGACTTCTTTGATCGCCTAACGTCCAAGGCAAACGACTTCCCGACCTGGTACGGAGAACTGTACTTTGAGCTCCACCGAGGCACTTACACCACCCAAGCCAACAACAAGTACTTCAACCGCAAGGCCGAGGTCATGCTTCGTGACATAGAGCAGCTGGCAACGATTGCGTCGATCAAGAACAAGTCCTATAAGTATCCGACCGAGGAAATTGACACCATGTGGGAGTCTGTCTTGCTCTGCCAGTTCCACGACTGCCTTCCAGGAAGCTCCATTGAGATGTGCTACGACGATTCAGATAAGGTCAGTGGCGAACGCTCTCCTCGCTGTTTATGATTCTGATGCTGACCAACGGCAGCTCTACGCCGAAGTCTTCAAGACGGGACAAAAGCTCCTTGAAGTTCTGTACAAGTCATTTGACGGCGCTGATGCGCCATCTGGCTGTATTCACGAGTCAGTCGTTGTCAACACCCTGCCTTGGCACCGTAAGGAAATTGTCGAGGTTTCTGACACCGAGGTTGGTATCGCTTGCGGAGATGGCCAATTGATTCCTCTGCGTGCCTTCAAGGCCCAGGAAGACAAGCCGGCGGTGACGGTGACGGAGAATGCCAGCGAATTCGTTTTGGAGAATGACCACCTCCGAGTTGTCGTTGAAGGCGGCTGCATTACGTCTCTTTACGATCGCGTCAACGACCGTGAGACGATTGAGAAGGGAGGAAAGGCCAACAAGTTTGTCATCTTCGACGATCTCCCACTGTACTGGGAGGCTTGGGATGTCGAGGTCTACCACCTTGGCACACGGAGACAGCTCGAGTACGGCGAAACCAAGGTCCACGAGAGCAAGGCGCACCGAGTTACACTGGTCACCGACATCAAGATCAGTGGCGAGAGCTCCCTGAAGTCGTACATCAGCCTGTCGGCGGCGATCAAAGGTCAGCCGTCGCAGGTAAACTGCTCCGCCGAGGTGGACTGGCACGAGAACTCCAAGTTCCTCAAGGTCGAGTTCCCAGTCAACGTCGTTAACACCGAAGCCTCGTACGAGACTGCGTACAGCATCACGAAGCGCCCGACTCACTACAACACCAGCTGGGACATGGCCAAGTTCGAGGTCTGCTGCCACAAGTTTGCCGATCTGTCAGAACACAACTACGGTGTCTCCATTCTCAATGACAGCAAGTACGGGTTCGCAACTGCAGGCAAGCTGATGCGCCTGTCGCTGCTGCGCGCGCCCAAGGCCCCCGACGCCCATGCCGATATGGGCCATCACTCGATTCGCTGGGCCATCTTCCCCCATAAGGGATCTCTGTCCTCGGCCACTGTCAAGGCAGCCTATGCCTTCAACAACCCGCTGAAGCTGTTGTCCACTTCGAGAGCCACGGCGGAGAACCTTCCCGGGGCTCCAATCAAGTTGGTCAACACAGACGAGTCGGACTCCCTGATCCTCGACGCAGTCAAGCGCGGCCACGACGACGAAGACGTCAGCCGGCGCGAGGGCCTCAGGGTAAACAAGGGCCAGAGCATCATCCTGCGCGTGTACGAGTCCCTGGGCGGGCATAGCAGGGGCACAATCAAGACGGAGTTGGGTGTCAAGCGGGTGTCCAAGACGAACGTTCTCGAGGACGACCTCGAGGAGATCAAGTTTGCGGATGGAGAGTTTGCGATCAAGCTGCGGCCGTTTGAGGTGGCCACGTACAAGCTTCAGCTCTAGGATGGCAGTGGAGCCGACTGCAAGTGTCCAGACCCTGGGGGCCCGGCTACGCTACGGCTGTGAGCCGAGATGCCTCTTGGTACCGAGATACCGGGAAGCAACAGCGGCGAGATATGGGGCCGGGACAGTTTAGCACGAATATGGATCACGGGGATCTGCAACGTGTTTGCGAGCGTGAAGCCAGAGCACATCCCTCCTTATGCTTTGGTGTAGAATAGTTGTAAAGAGTACAATTAGTACGTGGTACCTCGATGCCCTTTGCCCAACTGCTTATCCCCTGCTTCCTCTTTCCCATCTCCGTCGAACAGTCCGTGTAACGCCGGTTCATTGATACAATGTGAAACATATGCCATGTGGTAGGACAAAAAAAGTATGAGACGGGTGAAATAATATGAAATGATGGGCGGCTATGCACAAATGAGACGACAATGCGACGGGTCCGGTTCGCGCCCAATCTCAGGGGGACCCGTAGCCGTCGCCGTCGGGTAGCTCTTCGATGACGCGCTCCACCATGGTGATGAGCTCGCCGATGTCGGGCCGCTCGGCCGGCTCGACCTTGAGGCAGCGCCGGACGATCTCGCGGATGGGCTCGCTGATGGTGGCGCCGGCGGCGGCGCCGCTCCCGCCGGCGCCATCGGCCTGCCCCGGCAGATCCGAGGGAGCACCGGCGGCGGCGGCGGCTCTGGCCTTGGCCTGGCCGATGCTGTTCACGCGCTTGGCGCCGCCGGGCGACTCGTCGGGGAAGCGCCAGTCGCCGCCGAGGACGCAGAGGCTCAGGGTGCCGCCCGTCTCGTCGGAGCGCATCTCGAAGGGCGACTTGCCGACGAGGCAGGCGTAGAGGGTGCAGCCGAGGGACCAGATGTCCGACTTGGTGTCGATGACGGTGCCGGTGCGGACGTCGAAGAGCTCCGGGGCGCGGTAGGGCATGGTGGAGTGCTCGGCGGCGGCGTCCTGGATCTGCAGGGCGAGGGACTGCGAGGTGACGGGGACGGGCGAGGGGGCGACGGAGCCGAGGTCCATGAGGATGGGCGTGGAGCCCGAGTCGTCGATCATGATGTTGCCGGGCTTGACGTCGCGGTGGGCGTACGACTGCGGCTTGCCGGAGCCGGAGCCGGAGCCGGCGACGCGGTCCTCCGACTCCATGAGGGGCCGTTCCTGCTCGGGCTCCTCCTGCTCCTCGGTGCGCTTGCCGCGCGTGCCCATCTGGCGGCCGGCGGCGGTGCCCGGCGCGCCGTCCAGCTGGCGGTGGTGGTCCTCCTCGTTGCCCATCTCCATGCGCTCGGCGGGGCCGGGCCTGTACTCGTGCATGGCGCGCAGGGCCTTGCAGACGCCGAGGAACAGCGTCATGAGGTGGCGCTCGGGGAAGCGGGCGCGGTTGACGAGGTTGGCGTTGATCATGTCCTGCAGGTTGCCGCGGCGGTAGTAGGGCAGCAGGACGTAGACGGTCTTGGTGGCCTCGTCGGCGCCGCGCTCCGTGGCGACGGCGTGGTCGACGGCGGAGATGACGGTGGGCACGTGGGCGAAGAGGCGGTACGCGTCGACCTCGCGCATCGCCTGCTGGACCGACTCGGCGCCGAACGGGCAGCGGATCTTCTTGAGCGCGAAGAGCTGGCGCGAGGCCGTGTCCTCGACGAGGTAGACGTACGAGAAGCCGCCCTGGACGCGACGCCCCGCGCGTTAGCATGGGACAGACGGCACGCTCGGGTGTCGTGGGGGGAAGCGCACCTCGCCGAGCAGGCGCAGGATCTTGAAGCTCCGGCTGTTGATCCGGAGCGTCGGCGAGCCGGGGAAGCAGTTGAGGCAGTTCCCGAGGGAGTAGAAGAGGTCGAGGAGGACTTGCGCCATGGCGAACGGCGAGCCGGGTCCTGCCGTTGGATGGCGGCTCGACTCCGTGATGGTCGCGGTCGCGGTGCTCAGGAGCTTGCGTGGCGGAGGAGCTCTCTGCGCCCCATAAGCTGCCAGCTCGTCGTCGTCGTCGTCGTCGTCGTCGTCGTCGTCGTCGCGGTTCAGCACGGTGCCTCGGAGGAGTTGCAGATGGCCAATTCCCAATCGCGCAATGCCCAAGAAGATCGTACAAGCAATCGGCCCTTGGCTGGAGGCCGTCGTCGAGAGTCTGGCGTTTCGGCGGCCAGATGGAGGCTAGGCGTTGCTGCGCCGTCAGCTAAGCTCGCCTGCTGAGCTAATCCTCAGCCACCGGCCAGCCCCCCAGCACAGCCCCCCCATGCGCATCGGCCTGGATCTAAAACAAGTGCCACGGCCCGTGGGGAAGGAGCTCGCTCTCCGAGTCACCCGACGACATGGCTGCTAAAAATGGGGCCCGCGCCTAGCATCTCTAACGCTTCGCCGTCACACATCCAAGGACAGCAACGCTGGCATAGCGCAAGCGTTTGCAATGATGACATCTTCATAATACTCGAACCACTCTACTATTTGTCTCATCTCCGGCAGCCACTCCCTTATCGAGTCTTGATGACGCAACGGGTGCGCTCTCTAGTTCTACTAAACGACGACCCCTTCTACGGACCATACGCCCCTTGCTCATATTGTACACAAGCTGTCGTGTTTTGCTTGATCCAACCCAAAATCCAGTTTTCTCCTTGGGCGCCAAAGATAGACCAGCAGCCTCAAAGGGCGTATTGGACAAATAGGCCCTCACCCTACAAACGCCCATGGCAAGTTCAGCCCCTACCGCCCCGCGCTCGTTCATGCAAGGAAAGACAAAAAAGGAAATTCTCTGATGGCATCTATGGCACGTCGCTCGAGCCAACCGAGTACCAAGACCGCCACGCTCTCAAGGAGCTCCTCATGACAAAAGGTTTCGCAGTGACGGGCTCGCGCTTGCGCCGCTGGCAGGTCTGCTCTCTGGTGCTCGAGGCCCCATCGATCCTGCTGATCCCGGTGGCTCGCGTGGCGGCGGCGGCCCATTCCTAGACATCGGCGGGCTGCCATGAGGACCCGCGTACGACGATCTTTGCGGGTGAAGACCGTGGGAGAAGGTCTCGGGCCTCGATGGCGGCACCCCGTTGCTAAGGCTCGGGGATGTGTTGTGCGGTGGTGGAGCTGCATGGGTCGGGCCTCCATGGTAGGGCGGGACATATGGTGCAGGTGGCGCAGGCCCGCTCAGCCGTCGAGGAGAGGGAGGCATCCCGTTCCCGTAAATCGGAGAGCCGTGGGTATGGTGATGGCTCACCGCAAGAGGTGCGACTGGTGGTGGCCCCGACATGGCTGGAGGTCGGAGCGACGAGAGGCTCGACATGTGCGGCGGAGGCCCATGGAGCAGCGGTGGAGGGCCTCCGTTGAGGTGTCGTGGCGGTGATCCATGCTGATGCCCAGCCTGGTGGCCCCAGTCGTTGTATGGCGCCGGCCTGGGAGGTGGCGCCGGTGCGTACGGATGTGGCACGGCCGCCGCTGGCCGTGGGCCCATGACGTGTGCTTGAGTGTGCGGCGGCGCTGGGGCCGACTGAGGAGGCGGAGGGGGAGGGGGAGGAGGAGGAGGCGGCGGCGGCGCCTGAGAGGCAGGGTGATGAAGTAAAGCGTAGATCTCAGGGCGTGGCGGCCGGTGGTCCGGTGGAGGTGCAGGTGGGCTTCGCAGGGGCGGCACAGGAGCCGACTGGACGCTCGCCGGAGCATGGGAGCGAGGGGGCTCGCTGATTGACGGGGAGGGTCCCGGTACATAAGGCTTCGTGCTCCGAGGATTCTTGCGGCACTTGTGGCACTGGAATTTCCTCTGTTCCACAAACTTCTGCGCCTCCGATCCGATCACACCGTGATGGCCGTTGGTGAGCCTCCGCTCCTGCGAGTCGTCGATGGGCCACCACTTGGGTGTCACATCGATGCCACACGTGATGCACACCTTTTCTCCCGGTTGCTGCGCGTTCGTTGCCGCCTCGGTCGGTTCGACATCGCGTGCGTGAGGCGTGGAGCCGTTCAGAGTCGCAGTCGTCGTCGTCGTCGTCGTCGTCGTCGTCGTCGACGTTCGTCGAGGGCCGCCGGGCAGCATGGGAGCCCCAGACACCTTGGCGGCGTTCATCATCAAGTTGGCCTTTCGAACCGTGCCCGTCAAGGTGAGATCCGCTTGCTTGTAGTTTTGCACGTAAAGCTGCAGTGCATTGAGCCCCGACTCAGTGACCACATCGTGCATTCGGTGAGCGATTGTCTTCGTAGGTATGTGGTCTTTGCACCAGAGCACGGCGGACATGGTGCCGCTCTCTCCGTTTACCGTCACAATGTTGAATTGGTCACGGCGAGAGCTCTTGACCGGGGTAACGTCGAAGCCGAGCAGATGGCCGTGCTGTCGTGCGCACTCGACGTGATCTGAGGTTCCTCTGTTAGTGGTGAGGCTTCCAGTTGAATCAAGGTAGGGGACCGCTTACATGGTATGCGGCATTGGTGGCAGGCGACGCACGCACCGCCGGTCTGGTTGCAGGCCTGACAAGTCTCCTCGTACCTCGACCGTGGGATCGATGGGATGCCCTCCGAAGGCTCGAGGGCCTTGGCGTTGCCGAACTTGACCTCGGGCGTCCAGACGGCGCAGGTGACGTGGACCCAGTTGTTATCTGCCGTGCGCTTCAAGGGCTCCCTCGGGTTGAGCGGGCGGTTCATTTCTTCCTGCCGCTTGCGATAGAACTCGGCTGCCTTGCGCGCCTGCTGCACTTCGATCCTCTCCCGTTCGCGGTCCTTCTCCGACATCTTCTTCTTGTGGTGGGTGAGCTTTGGCTGTTCAACAAAGTCCTGCTCAGTGCTCTCCACGGGACATAGGATGCATTTATATTGCTGGGAACCTGTCAGCATGGACGGACGGGGGGAAAGGGAGGGGACGCCGTGTGGCAATCTTACAATTGAAACCTGCGGGCTCTTGTCGTTGGAGCACATGTCGCAACTCCATTTCCCTTGGACGCGGTTGTCCAGGACGCCGTAGCAGTTGCGATGAACAGTCAACCGGCATTCTCGGCAGGACAGGTGTTGGTCTCCAAGAGGTTCCATCTGGCTGCAAATAGCACAAGGGAGCGTGCGCGGCTTTGGCATCTCGGGGGCCGGCGTGCTCTCCGCAACCTTGTCCTTCTTCTTGGGCAAGCCCGAGCCCGAGACACTGCCGGGATCGGAGTATGGCTGGTCCAGGTCCTTTTCGGAGGGTGCCCCCTTGAGCTTCTTCCGAGGCGGCTCCTGACCGGCGCTGGGCAAGATGCCGCTCAAGGGGGTCACGTCTCGATCTGGTGTCATCAGCCCCATCTCTTGGGCGGCTTGCAGCTCCTTCAGAAGCTCCTCGTCTTGCTTGCGCTTCCATGCCCGGCCGCCAGACTGAGCAACCTTCTTGGCCACCTCTTCCATTTCTTCGAACCGGATTCCATATCGGCGCCACAGCTCGGCACACCGGCGACATAGAGCGACCACGTACCGGCTGCCCTTGTCTTTGCTGCCAGCCTTTGTGCCATTCTCATTGACAACCCCTGGGGTGGAGTTGGGAGCCCTCCGCCACTGGCGAGAGGTTGTCGTCGAGCAAAACTGGCACATGAAACTGCGTTTCTTTTCTGCCGCCTTGGCTGCATCAAAGGCAGAGTCGTCGTCGTGGTCCGCGACGTCGTCGGCGAGTTTTGTGGCCGCGGCTTCGGCCCGCTTGGCTTGCTTCTTCCCCTTTCGGCCAGCGTAGCTGCCCCATATCTGTTTGCCGCGTTCTGTCTTTTTCCATGTGTAATAGAAGCGAACCACGTCTCCTGCCGTCATTGTTTTGACGTGCCTCGTCACCAGGAGCAGCTCGGAGCCGTATTTAGAGACGCCATCCTCGAAGTTCTTCAGCTCTGTCGGGGTCGGGTTTGGCTCTTTGTAGGTGTCTCGGTCGATTTCCGGGATGGCCTGCAGTGCATCCTCAAGATCATATTCATGGTGGAACAGTGTCTCTACCGCGATGTCGTCGAAGTTGGTGGAGGGTAATTTTAAGCCGATGCCCTTGCCCAAGGCATGGGCCTCATCCATGTAAGCGTTAATGCCCTTGGGCCTCAAGACATCGGGCGGCGGGGGCTTCCAGAGCAATGTCGAGGTTGCCTTGGGGTCGTTCTCGTCGTGGTCCTCGCCGCGAGCCACGTACCCGGGGGGCTGGTCCTGGACCCATTTCGGTCGCTTGCCACGGAGGGCCTTTTCTGCATCCTGCGCCTCCTTGGACATCTTCGGACCTCGGGGGCCCTTTTTCGTCTCCGGCGGCTTGACGTATTCCACTGGCCGACCGGGCCATGGGCCGACGTTGGCCTGGTGACGGGGCCCGATCCGGGTGCTCGCACGGGGGTAAATGCGGTCGTCGTAGTCGAGGGCATCCTCGGGCCTGCAGTGCATTCCCAGGTATCGCCATGGCCATAAGCTCGCTTGGTAGACCTGCTCGGCAGTCCCCTGGTGGTGGATTTGCTCGTCGACCGGGGTGGTCCGGTCGGTCAAGACACCGTGGGCCTCCTCCTCGTCGTCGTCTACAAACTCGTCGTCGTCAACATCGCCATGGGCGTCGGCACCGTTGGGCGTGTTTCGGGCTTCGAGCTTGCGCTCCTGGGCCCTGCTGCAGGCGGCGCAGGACCAGGCAAAGCCGCGGGAGGGCTTCTTGAGCAGGGGTGGGCGGACGCAGTTCATGTGATAGGTGTGGTGGCACACGGCGCAGTCGACCGAGTCGTTGCTGGGGGTTCGTGTCAGCATGCATAGTGATCTGGGGCATTTTTTGTTTCTTCTTTTTCAGGTTCTGTCGCCTGTCGGCTTATACCAACCAACGCGTCGCGGGGAGGTGAGGTGAGGTGAGGCGAGGTGTGAGGTGTGGGCGGTGGGGCTGGACGGTACGTACCTGGCACAGTAGCCGCTGCATCTCTTGCAGAGCTTAACGGCGCTAGTTAGCTCCTTGCCACGCCCCTGCTCCACCAACACGTACTTCCAGCGGTCGTCGAGCACCTTCTTGACACGGTCGGGGACGTTGACGATGCTGGCCGTCGGGATGAGGTCGTAGTTCTTCTGGATGTAGCGGTCGTACAGCTTCTCGAACCAGAAGCTGTCGGGCGTCTTGCGGAACTGGTCCATGTTGCCGATCTGGCCGCGATGCATGATGCGGCACTTGCCGCGCAGCGCCGTCAGTGGGCTAATGTCAGAGTGCATCGTCGCGAAGACCTGGCGCGTGTCGATGGCCTTGCGCCCGATGTCCTTGGGGCGGTAGAACCAGTTGATGCGCACCGCGTCCACCGGCCGCGCGCTGTCGTTTTGCGCGTGCAGGAACTCCATGATGCGGCCCAGGTAGTAGGGCTCCCCGGGGGGCTCGCACACGAGGTACACATGGTCTGCGAGGGGCGGTTAGCCTGCGGTCCTCTCTGCCTTGCCGTGCCTTGCCTGGCCCTGCGTTGCATGGACTGCCCTGCGTCGGGCTGCCCTGCGCCGAGCTGCAACTTCAATTTCTGGCTGAAATTGATTGCCGCCAGGCTCCGAGAGTGGGTGGTGGAGCCTGGCCGTGCCACTGGGAACTGCCACGGCACGGTGCGAAGTACGAGTACGCTTCGGGTTTGGGTTGGACTCACCATTCGGCTCCAGCACCGTCCCGTCGTCAGCTTTCATCCGCCCGTCTTCAGGGCGTGACTTGCTGAGCTCGAACGTCATCATGTTGGTTTCCCGCAACGGCGGGCCTGTGTTTTGCACCGCGTTGCCGGCTCGTCTCGTCGACACGGCTGTCGGCGTCGGCGTCGCTGGCGCTGGCGCTGATGCTGCTGCTGCTGCGGCCCCGGCGGCCTTGCGCTTGCGCGACGGCTGCAACGCGCCAGATGCCTGCGCGGCTTGCGATGCACTGGTGCCACCACCACCACCGCCGCCGCCGCCACCACCATTGCTGCTGCTCAAACTCTGGTCCCTCGAGCCATTCTGCGACGATGCAGCTTTGCCGTCGTCCACGCCCGACTTGCGCGCCCCGGCACCGCCGCGGATGAGGCCGTCGCCATTCGCGGTCGCGTTTGCCTGTCGCGACGGCTTCTTGGCGCCGTCGTGGTAGAAGTCATAGTTGTCAATGTCGATATCCTTGTCCTCTGCGTAGTTGATGCGAGCATTGCCCGTCCTGTTGCGCGAGCGCGTCCCGTAGGGTGCAGCCATTTCGCCGCCGCTGTCCCTCGCCGCAGCATCTGGGCCAGACGAAGCCTTGACCGACTCGGACGCCGGCTGGGCGTCGGCATCTGCGGCCCTCGAGTCCTGGAGGATGTTGTTAGCGAAAATGTTGACGGCGGGTGCATGTATGTAAGGCGAGGGCGCAGGGTGCCGAAAATACGAGGACGCGGAAAGCAAAAAAGAAAGCGAGGACGGATTGTGCGACGGCGCAGAGAGGGAAAACGAACATTTTGTTGTGCCATGGCACCAACAGATCACTTGCGTGGCCGTGAGATGAGGCAGACGGCGTGTGAAGGCATGCCCGGGCCCTCGTGCGCGTGTGAGTGAGCGTGTGAGAGAGCGTGAGAGTGATGAAAGCAGGGTAGGCCGAGGGTGTGATTGAGATGGTCGAAATGATGCTGGATAGGAAGCACCGGTGCCTCGCCGAGCAAACGATGTCGGAATGAGACGTCAGAGAGGACAGACGGCCGTCTCGCGAGGCGAGGTCTGGAGTGGGAGCCAAGGTTGAAGGAGAAGAGAGAGGTAAAGGTACGCTTCCCAGACGCCGGGAGAAGAAGAAACGTCCTGGCGCCCCCGAGGCGGCGGCCCTGGCCTGGCTCGATACGTCCATGCTGGTACCGGAGCATGGGTGGGACGGCACTAGCGGCAAAGGTATCTTGTGGGTGCCCGCTAGCGTCATGCCAGCGACTGCCGCGGCACATCGTGCGCAGATGCGCGATGCTGTGTTGCGAGGTACTTTATATATACATGACGCCCCCCGGCCACCATGTGTTCCCTCAGTCCCCACGCAGGCCCGCTGGTCTCACACCATTGATGAGTGGACGCATCTCAACCCAGGATTTTGCGAGGCGTTCATCAGCGCCGCGCCCACCACGGCTCGCGCATTCGTGGCTCCGATCAGTGTCCTCTGCCGGGCTCCCAGCAGCCTTTCGCGGCTTTTGGCAGCCTCTGGATAGCCGGTGCAAGAGGCAGGCCGCCGTGTGGACGTGAGGGTGCCAATGTAAGTCCTGCATCGGACTACATCTGCTTCTAGCGCGCCCGGCTGCCATGGATGGCAAGGGCTGCGCTACGGTGCAGGTTGTAATAATAGGTAGGTAGGCAACAAGCCTCGGCGGGAGTCGTCGAACGATGGGTCTTGTCATTCCCACGACCACGGTCCAGCAATCGCTTAATCGCCACGTAGCCAGGTCGAGGGCCGCGCCCGGGCTGGGTTGGAGTGCGCGGCACTCCAAACGGCGAGATGAGAGAGGACGTCCCGGCCAGCCTGTTAATCCCGGTTCGATAATACGAGTACAGTACTTCAACGGCAGCCGCACGACGCCTCGGCCTTGCACGATGTGCATGCCTGTGCGTCATGGCAAGCATGGGGCCGGTTGGCCGTACTGGACCCGGGCGCTGATCATGGGCCCCGAGTCGTTGCGAGGCCATCAACACGTTGGATGGAGGGCGCATGCAGCCAGCCTGTCGCGAGGGCCAAGGGGGTTGTTCTCGCTACGCAGGAATAGCCTTCGGCTACAGTCGTGCCTCTTGAACTGCCACTGGCGCATACACATGACATACTTACCTTATTCAGGGTGGCGAAGCATGGGCCGTTCAGAGGCCTTGTGGCCCCGAGCTAAACCCGGCCAGCAAATCACGCAGTCCTCAATTCGTCGCAGTCCACCGGCTGCTCCTCGGCATTGTCAATGGTCGTGTTGGAGAGGTCGCAAGTGAGCTGTGAATCGGCGACGTGTTGCTCCCGGAAAAGTATGGGACGCCATTCTGGGACTAACGTGAGGGTGGGAGGGAGGCACCTATTCCACCCGGGCAGCCGGTTGACACTCGGGCTCCTCACTTCCGTTTCCCTTTTCCTTACATACGCCAGCACCTCACTCTCGCCTCCACAATTGGTAATAACGCAGAGCAGATTAGGGTGGCACTCCCGAGACTGGTATGCGTGGGCCCCTTTCATACTCGTACGCACCACAGCGGCATGCGCCTTGCCCGAATTTGCACTTTTGGTTCATCTACACACGTGCACGTCGCAGCAATTGTACCTACAAATGCTCAGAGATACCGCATTGGCCCGGCATTGCAGACGCTGGGCGATGCGGAAGCCAGCAAACGCGAAGGCTATTATTGTCCGACGTTCCATAGTTTCAGGCGACGGATGAGCTTGTCTGGGGGTGGTGTAGTCCGTATTATGCCGCAAATCACACGCTCCATGGCGTCCATGTCAACGCGGCTACCGCTGGCTGCTCACAAACATTGAAAACGAGTGCTCGTACTCGTAAGATCGCTGCCGAGAGGCGTGAGAGGGGACATGGTGGCCAGCCAGCCTGGGGCAGGCAACGGCACTGGTTTGCGGTAGCCTCAAAGTCAAGAACTGTGAGTGTGGGAATGTGGCGCCGGGCAGCGCAAAGCTTGGGCGACGCAGGGCAATGCGTGCTCTGCGTTGGGCGAAATGTGGGCGGGTGTCGTACGGCAGCGATGGACGTCGAAAGAAGAGAGGGAAAAACACCGAGACCAACCGGATGGAACTCCCGGAGTCGTGGGGCGCCTGCCGCAATCTGGCATCGCCACTAGTCGGTACCAATTGCAGCCTCACAACCACCAGGGCCGCTCCCAGCCCATGGCAGGAGACGAAATGGCACCGGCCTCGTTTAAGCAGAGGATATCGTCGTCCATTCACCGCTTGGGTGTTTTGCGCGCATCGCGCGGCCTGACTGTACTGTTGGATTCTGCAAGAATGTGGGTACGAAGTAGCCGTCTCGGCTTTCATTGCTTCCCTGGTGAATTGGTGGCGTTGCTGGAGTTTGCGCGGCAGGAGCGACTCGCTGCCGCTAAGTACGAAACACCAACGGAGACAAAGCCCGGAGCGACAAAGGCGGCGGCGACGTGACGACGCCTTGCTTCTCACTCCAGCAGCCAGCATGTCGTCGGAGTCAGAGGTCAGAGGTCAGAGGTGAGGGACCCCAGCAGGCAGGAAGGCAGATGGATGCACCCGCCTTCCAATCAAGTTGACGTCAAAAAGGGAAAGGCGCAGGGTTTCGCCCATGCTGGCCAATGGCAGCCCGCGGGGCAGCCCTTGAGGAGCCCTGTAATCGGGGCTGCAGCGTGCGCCAGGCGCCGCGGGCGTGGTTGGGCTTGGAAGTGGAAGGAAGGGGAGGGGGGTGGTGTCAGCAGGCAGGCGTGCGTGCCAGGAACGCCCCGCGTTTAAGTGGCTCTGTGTGGCTCTGCAGGGCCTTCCCTGAAGTTCCATTGTCTCGCTCTGGCATCTGCTGAAGTTGTGGGGCAATTCGTGCGATGAGTTCTTCAATGAGAAGTTTATCAGACCAGCGGCAGCGAGATTTACACTCCCTCTTCAATTCATTTCACTCTACTTGCGTCCAGAAGCGTCGCTATAATGGCGGCAAAATGCTAAATACTCGTCATGGCGAGCGGCAACGGCTCCAACTTCCAGGCCGTGCTTGACGCCGTCGCCAGCGGCACCATCCCCAACGCCAACATCTGCCGCCTGGTCGTGAACCGGGGCAAGGCATACGCCACGACGCGGGCGGACAACAACGGCATTCCGTGGGAGTACTGCAACCTCATCTCGCACAGCTTCTAGCAAAAGGGCAAAAAGGACCAGGAGAAGCTACAGGAGGCGAGGGACAACTACGACGCGGCGTCCTGGCTGGCTAGATGTATATTTTCGGGGAGAAGTTCCTAGATCCTGTTAGCGCGGCGGGCATCAGGGTCATTGACCTACACCCGGCGCTACCAGGTCAGTCACCGCAAGCTCGGGAAGCCTCGTATATATAGTATATAGAAAGCCGGCACTGGCCAGGCAAATACGATGGCGCCTATGCTATTTAGCGGCAGTTTGCGGACTTCTAGGCCGGTAGGCTAGAGAATAAGGAGGCTAGCATTATGGTCCACAACGTCATCAAGTAGGTCGACTGGGGCGAGGCGATCTTAACGAGGGAGGTAGAGTGCCAGCCGGGGGACGACCGAGGGAAGCTGACGGAGAGGATACACACTCACGAGCACGAGCTACTAGTAGATGCGACGGCGAAGGTTGTAGGAGAGATACTTGCCGAGAAGCAGTAAAAAGAATAGGAGATATGCCTAGGCAACTGCCGAGGGACTACATTGCTCAGATACCAAGTTCCTCGCCATGACCTACACGTCCCGGAGCATTGTTAGCTATCTCCTACCCGCCCGTTTCATATAGCTCACGAACGCTGCCGGGCCTGTGGGTGACCTCGACACGATCTGAGGTTAGCGACTACCAGTATCAGAGAATAGTCACTGAGTGCAACCGGCTAGATATCAAAGATATAAGAGTACAATAGCCTGGCATTCAGTTCTGTCTATCCTTATTATCCAGAGACTGAATCTTACAGGAGGGAAAAATCCTAGTGTTAGTCTCAATGTAACGCGCACACACGGACTGGTATAGTTTGGCAAGGAGTATGGTGGACGCACGAAGCACACCTTCCTAGAAGATAGTCTTTCTGTTCCTCGGACAACCGTCACGAAGGATACTTTCCCTGAAAATAGACTTTATGCTCCTCTGCCAGCCTTCACGAAGCCTACTTCCCCAGAACGAAGGCTCTGTTCTGCCGCCCGATCTTGCTAATTGAGGCCATACCACGTGACACCGCGTCCTCAAAGGTATCCACCCTTGACTCTTGTCCGTCTCGTGAACGAGGCGCGGCCTTGGATTGACATCAGAGTCATTCGTGCACACGAGAGGTCTGCACCAGCACAGGATTCACAAGTATTACCTTGCCGTCTCCCAGCCCACGGAAACGGCTCGTCTCAACAGCGGCAAGAGGCGTCTCCGTGCATGGAACGGTGCACATGTTTGCTCAATGCTCCCCTTACTAGCCCGCCGCAGCCCCGCCGCTCACCATGAAGAGCATGCAGGGTCTCTTGCACAAGACCAGCCTGCAAGAAGCCCAGGAGCGGCGGCAGGCGTCTCTTGCGCCGACATCTGTTACCGGCCAGAAGAGGACCTGGTCGGGCAATGATGGCGAGCCAGGTCGCCAGCCTCTCGCTTCTCGTGGCCCAGTCCAGTTCCAGCGAGCGAGTAGCCTCCCGGCCGTCCCGGTGCGTCTCTCTGCCAGCAGGATTGTACAACTACGCGAATCTGCGGCTGTGTCCGAATACTCTCAGCGACGGCTTATTGCTGCAACGCCTTCGTCGTCTCAAGATCCCGAGTTGGACCTTGCCCACCCCACCTATGATCTCCCATCGCAGCTCGTGGCCAACTTTGCTTCTCTTGGCATCAAACAGATTTACCCCTGGCAGAAGAATTGCCTGAAAGGACCCGGACTTCTAGACGGAGCCAAAAACCTGGTATACTGTGCCCCGACCGGCGGCGGTAAATCTCTGGTCGCAGACTGTAAGCTGTAAAGCCTTTCGTGGGCCAAGTCTCCGACCGCTGACTGTGGCCTAGTGCTTATGTTGAAACGAATCATGAGAGAACCCGGCGCGAAATCTCTGCTTGTCCTTCCTTACGTTGCCCTGGTCCAAGAAAAAGTGCGCTGGCTACGGAATGTCGTGCAAGACCTTCAGCCCCCTGCCGCGTCGTTGACGGCCGACGACCATCAAGGCCCATGGCGTCGGCGTGCAGATCAAGGCGTCATTAGGGTTGTAGGTTTCTTTGGGGGTGGAAAGGTCAGGGCAACTTGGGACGACTTTGACATTGGCGTCTGCACTTTGGAGAAGGCACGGCAACCAAGCATCTCTTCGTGGATCCTCGCTGACGCTTCGAGCAGGCTAATGCGCTTATAAACACGGCAATTGATGACTGCTCGATCCGGCGGCTGCGAGCCGTGGTGCTGGATGAGTTGCACATGGTGGATGACGACCACCGCGGCTATCTTCTGGAGCTCATAGCCACCAAGTTGCAGAGCCTTGAGCAGCCTGTGCAAATCATAGGCATGAGTGCTACGCTGCCGGTAAGTCACAACCCCATGCGCCCGCTCGTGCTCTTGCATAACAGAATTGGTAGAACATGAACCTGATGGCAGAATGGCTCGACGCACATTGTTACGAGACTCGCTACAGACCAGTCCCCATTGAGGAGCATCTCGTGTACGACGGCAAAGTCTTTGCTGCTAGTTCCAGCCATACTTTGGCCAGGACACGAGGGCAGCTAAGCAGCCAGGACATCACGGACGGTCGAGCGACCCCAACGAGGCAGATCCAAAACTCCGTCCATAAAGAATTTAGTGACCCTGTTCTTAATGCTGTCGTTTCGCTCGCCTACGAGACTGCATCGACTGGCTTCGGTTCCTTGGTCTTCGCTGGCAGCCGGGCCATATGCGAATCGGATGCACGTTGGATAAGTCGCGTCATGCCCGAGCCGGACCAACTCAGCCCCGCCCTCCTGGAAAAGAGAATGGATTTGCTTGGTGACTTGCGAAGTCTGAGTACTGGGGTTGATCCGGTGCTCGAGGAGACGGTTCTCTACGGCGTTGCATTTCATCGTAAGGCCCACTACTGCCCGAGGACGAGTTCATTTTTGTCCTGGCTGTCAAGACTAACTCGGATGCAGATGTGAGTTGACGTTCCATCGTCTTGTTCTCGACTAACAGTCTAGGCTGGCTTGACTAGCGAGGAACGAGACCTGATTGCCGGTGCATACGACGCTGGAACCATCCTCGTCTGCGTTGCCACATGTAGCTTAGCCGCTGGTATCAACCTGTAAGTGACGACACGTTATGCCGAGTCGATTCTCTCTGATAAGGCTTAGTCCCGCGCGGAGAGTGATCTTACACAACGCTCAAATGGGCAGAGAACTCATTGGCCCATCCATGTTGAGGCAAATGAGAGGCCGAGCCGGACGACAGGGCAAGTCTCCGGTCGGCGAAACATATCTCTGCTGTCGAGAAGGAGACCTGGAGCAGGTTTTGGAGCTCATGCACGCCGACATACCCAAAGTCTCGAGCTGCCTAAACACCGAGAATAGACGCATACAGCGGTATGTCTGTGAGGGACCCGCGCTGTTTGCTTTTGCTAATATGGCAGGAAGATCTCTTTTGGAGGTGATTTCCATACGCTTGGCAACTGGCCGCGGATCGATTCGGGACTATTTTTCGAAATCACTTCTGACCCACTCGCATGGTACAGAATTCGTGTACAAATGTCTTGAATTAAGCCTGGACGAGGTCCAGAGCATGGGCCTCGCCACCAGTGATGGCTCTGACAACTTTATCCCGACGCAACTGGGCAAGGCCATTGTCGCCTCGGCAATCGATCCGGACGATGGGATCTTCGTCCATAGAGAACTCACCAGGGCACTCCGAGCCTTCGTGATGGACGGCGAGATGCACATACTGTATGTGTTCACTCCCGTCCAAGACTTCGGCATCACCGTCAACTGGCAAGTTTTTCGCAATGAGATGGAGGCACTAGATGAAAGCGGTCTGCGGGTGCTGAGCTTCACTGGCATCAAGCCAACAGCAATTCTCAAGTTGTAAGTTGAGGACATGATGGTCTCCATCGCTGCGAGCTAACACTCTGTAGAGCCCAGGGGGGATTGCTAAAGGAAAATACGGAAGAGGAACGAGAGGTGGCCCGGGTATACCGTCGATTCTATCTGGCACTCCAACTGCGGGACCTGTGCAACGAACTGCCGATACATGTAGTGTCTCGCAAGTATGACATGCCGCGCGGTACTGTTCAAAATCTTTCGCAAACATGCCAGGGATTTGCCGCCGGAATGATAAAATTTTGCGAACAAATGGGATGGGGGTGAGTGCCTTAAACGCCCCTTGTGCGCATGGAGACTGACGGGGAACCCCAGGGTTATGGCGGCAGCTCTCGACCACTTTTCCGATAGGTTGATGGCAGGTGCTAGGACTGACCTCTTGGCACTAGCAAAGATACCTTTCATCAAAAG
Source organism: Tolypocladium tundrense (assembly GCA_024340025.1). Taxonomy (NCBI): domain Eukaryota; kingdom Fungi; phylum Ascomycota; class Sordariomycetes; order Hypocreales; family Ophiocordycipitaceae; genus Tolypocladium; species Tolypocladium tundrense. The sequence continues at coordinate 6,443 of JALHBX010000287.1, read as the reverse complement.
CAGGACAGCGTGAGTTGTGAACCGCATGTGAGGTGGGAGCGTGAGCTTACTTGTTTATAGACGGGTCTTCTGGGAAAGCGGGTATCGCAGCGTTGCCGCCATCGCAAACGCCGATGCCAAAGAACTGCTTCCCGTCTTGATGCAGGTCAGTACAAGCTTCCTCAACGCAACCCTTGGCCGCTGACTTTGCACCAGGCACAACCCAACAAGATACGATTGAAGACACAGAACGACGAAAAACTCGAGGAGAAAATGCTTGCCAAAGCCGAGGTGATTTCGGCAGCGGCCAATCGATTGTGGCGTAAGTGCAGAACTCCCTTCAGCCTGGACATGCTGTACAGCTTCTCATCAATATTGCAGAAGTGCAAATGCAGGCAGAAATCGACCTGGAATAGCTGGGTGCCTCTGCCGTCGACTACAAAGTGCTCGAATCTAGCACAATGATTCTCTCGGAACGGCTAGTGAGGCATACCGCATTGGATATGACAAGGAGCCGTCATTTCATAGACTACATAGGTGGTTCAATTGTAGACGGCGACGGCTCTGTTGCCGTGCGCCGGACAGTTTGACCTCGCAACGAATCGCCTAAGCGCGAGAGTTTGTCCCAACCTTGCCTTGCCGATTGCGATTCACGGGGTCACAACGCCAGCCAGTTTGCAGAATATGTTTTATTTCCTTCTATTTTGTCCTTCATCTTTCATGGCTTAGTCTAGCACGTCGTCGCGCAGACTAAACAGCTGCTGCAGCACCTCGTCCGACTTGGCCCTCAAGCCGTTGTGGTACATGACGTTCGTCTCAAACACCTTGGTGCCCCTGACTAGCTTGGACGTCTCCCTGGCGAGGTGATACTCGACGTACATGTCCTCGACGTACGACGCAGCGTAAACGGGGACCTTGTTGTTGCGCAGCTGCTCCTCGTTGTACAAGGCCGGCCAGTCGGTCGCCGTGGCGAGCTTCTCGGCGACGTCCCGCAGGGCGACGAGCTCCGGGTATGTCTCAAAGTGCAGCGGGAAGACCATCTCGCCGGAGAAAAACAGCGGTGAGCTCGACGAGCCGCAGGCATATCGCGGTTTGAGCCACGCAAAGGCATCGAGGTCCTTTCCGACGCGGAAGGCGGCCCAGCTAGAGGACCGGCCGGGCCCGTCGCAGTAGATGGCCTCGTGGAGGATGGCGTAGATGATGTTGGTGTCAAAGGGGGTAAAGGACTCGAGAGGCGTTAGGGCGGCGCGGGTGAAGAAGCCGAACTGGTCGAGGGACGCCTTGAGGTGGAGGAGGACGCTGTGGACGTTGTCGAAGCCGCCGTGTCCGCCAAAGGCGATGCCGATGGTGAGCAGTCGGGGCATGGTCAGGGTGCCGCCAGAAGGGAGAGGGACGCCGCCCTCCTTGCTCTCGATGTAAGTGGCGAGCTGGCGCAGCACTTGAGCGTCCTCGGGGAACTTGGCAAAGTACTCGAGGTTACGCTCGGCCGTCTTGCGGAAGGTCGCCTCGTAGACCTGGTCGGGCGTCTTGCCCACCGGGGCCAGACCGCCTGTGAGGAAGACCTCGCGAAGACCCTCTGGGTGCATGGACAGGTACGACAGGCTGACGAAGCCGCCGTAGGACTGGCCGAAGATGGACCAGGGGGCCTTGGTCTCCGGCCAGCCCTCGGTGAGGCACTTGCGGATGGCCTCGCAGTCGCGGACGGTGTTGTCCTGACGCATGAGCCGCAGGTAGCTCGCCTGGGCGTCGGCGTCGCCGACCCTGGCGAGCATGGCAGCAGACACTGGCGTGCTCATGCCGACGCCGCGATGGTCGAGATAGAGCACCTGGTAGCCCCGGGGCAGCGCGGCGCGGGTCAGGGGATGGTCCTGGGGCTCGCGGTTGCCGAAGCCGGGCCCGCCTTCGAGGTAGACCATGTACGGCTTGGGGGCCGCCTTCTTGACGTCGTCATGCTCGGGGGGAAAGATGGACACGTCTCGCTTGGTGGCGCTGCGGCCGAAGATGGTGATGGAGCCGGCGGAGGGGTTGGCGTAGTCGAGAGGCACCTGGAAGAAGAGCTCGCTGACGAGGAGCTGGCCGGGGACGACGTGAGTCTTGCTGCTGACGAGCTTGGCCGGCGGGATGTCTATGGAGGCCATGGCGGGCGTGGCTAGTTGGCTGAGGTTGGCGACGATGGTAGTGCACTGGAGGTTACCTGGTGAGGGGCACGGTGAGGGCAACGGTGGGAGCGCGAGGTGGATCTGCAGCGAGCAGGGTCAATCACTGCAAGCGACCAAAGGCGAAGGAAGGCGAGGTGAGTCAGTTACAGATACACCGTGCTTGGTTATATCTCTGCGATCACAGCAAAGTCGCTCCGCCGGCGGCGTCTATAGGTGCGAGGTGGATGTTGCCATCTGAATAGCAGCCCCCGATGGAGGGGCAACTGCAGGGACGAGGATGCTGTGCCGCTGCAAGCGTGTCGTCTGCCGACAGGGCACAGTACCCGAAGACGGCCCTGGCTATTGGCTCTAGACCTACCCAGAGAAGCACCTTGCGGCCTTCTTAAAGAGGGAAAAGCTGGTGGGAACCGATGAACTGAGGTTGCGATTTGGGATCTCTGGCTTCAGGGAGCCATGGCGGACCGACAGCGTACCTTGGGCTACCTTAGGGTACCTACGCGTTCCTCCAGTGGCCTGAGTAGCCAAGACATTGCTGAAGACGCTCCGACCCGCTCCGACCCCGAGCCGAAGACAGCTGGCGACTGCAAATGGCAAACTTACCTTTCCTCGTACATGCTCCCATCATCCCACCTGCATCTACGATCGATGGCCCGACTCGCCGACGACGCCCAGCATCAGCGCACCGTGTCCACTGTCGAGACTGCGAACAGCACCCATCCAGATCTGCTCGTACTCCCTACGAGTACGAGCATCGCCGTCCGTCCCCACCAGTCGCTCCGTTCGGGCCAGTAAAATCTCCCCATTTCTCTCCATCAGGCCCCATTATCAATCAGCAACCTCCTCTTCTGCTTCTCCGCTCTGCCTTTTTTCTCTCTTCTTTTCCTCCTCCCATCCTCCCTCTCGCCGTGGGAATGGACCACCTTCAACTCACTCACAGCCTGGCGGACGCTTTCAACGCCCTGGCCGATGAGGTCCAGCTCCTGGCCGATCGCAAGACGGTCCTCGAGCATAAGCTGCGCTTTGCCCACGAGCAGGTAAGTCATTTGACGTCTGCTGCCCATTCGCGTTTCACCACTGCCCGAACCGGCGCGGCCGGACCGTGTCGGCGAAAACAACATGATGAGATATCATTAGCTCTAGATCAAGAGCAGCTTCGTCTGCCGAGATTGACAACCTTGAAACCCTCTGACTATTTTCGACGCCTTCTCTTTGTTCTCTGCCCTTGCTCCGTCCTCCCTGCACGCTCGCTTCGTGGAATCCACCCGCTGACACGTGCTGCGCGCTGCACAGTTCCAGTACCTGGCCGACAAGTATGCACCGGCGACGCCAGAGATAGCCGAGACGCTGGCAAGGCTGCAGCTGCCGCCGCACACTTCCGTGGATGACACCTCCCCGGTTCCTCTCCCTCACCGCTCCACTCCGCAGTCACAGCACCATATAGCCCTCGTCATCCGCGACGGACGCCGCGTCGCCAACCAGCTCGTCTCCCTTGGCGAGTCTAGCAAGACTACTGGCTCCAGCAGGGAAACTCTCTCACACACCACCTCCCGCGACCAGACGTCCATGTCGACGGCCTTGGAACAAGACTTTACTGTCGAAGGGAAGAAGGGCAACCTACAATGTCCCTTCAGCAAACCAGTGGGGGACGAGGGTGACGATGGAGATGATGCGCAGGGAGAGGTCCCCGACCAGACCCCACACCATTCTGGGGATCCCATCTGTGCTGCCATGTACGAGGAGTCTACGTCGCAGCCCGCGCCAAGCGGCACCGCCGCGAGCAAATGTCCCATACGCTTCATGGACAAGCACTCCCCAGAGGAGATTGCACACTACGTCGAGACGCACAAGCATGAGCTGCCGCGCAGCCACGAGGTCTGCCTGCGGCGGTACCAGAAGGACGAGGACCAGATCAAGAAGTTGGACTCCAAGTACGGAAACATGGTGAGCATGATTGAAGGGCTTAGCCAGCTCCATCAGCCTATGCTTTCCGAGGAGGAGGAACACCAGGAGCCGCAGCGCCGCAGCGATGTGGATCGAGCCTCCAACGAACGGGTCGAGAATTGGGCGCACGCCGTAAGCGGTACTGCCAACTCTGATGCGAGCCAAGAGCCGGCAGATGAGGACGATGGCGAGCGTCAGAGCCACTTTGACAGGCCGCTCAAGGAGGTCCGCGTCGGTGAGTCTCCCAGCCGGCCCTGGGGGATCTCGGTGCCCATCTACGAACAATCTGGCCAAGAACACGAGCATCCCCTGTCGCCTCCGCCTGCACCCGTGCGAATGCCGGGCGCGGATCAGGGCATGCAGATGCCCTCCAACGGCGCCGGCAAGTGTCCCTTTGACCACACCAAGCTCGCCGCTCTCAAAGCTCTCGCATCGTCTGCGCAGCCCGGACCCAAGTCTTGTCCCGCGCCCCACGCTCTCGGCAACACACCCTTCACTCCGGGCAAGGAGACAATTCCCCCATCGTCTCCCACTGTGCCTCGACCGGCACACATCTACCCCAGTGTGCCAAAAGAGGAACCGCCCTTTACGCCGGTCAAAGAGGCGATGTTCCCGTCCCCTCCTATGCCTCAGCCTGCATTCATCAACCCCAATGCGTCGAAAGACGGGGCAGGCGGCGCTCCACAAATGGTCTTCACCGGGCCTGTCTTCATTGGGTATCCCATGGACCAGGCAATTCAGTTTCTGAATCAGTATCGCGGGAATCAGTGATTACCTTCGACTTTGATGCTTTTCTCTTTCTTTGTTTCTTGCGCAGCGAGTTTGCTCTTTCTTGGCTGCGGATTTGTCATCTTTCTGTGCTATACGTTATGAACTTGTACAAGCGACGGCGTTGGGAACTCGGCAGGGCACGGAGACACGAACATCCAGGATCAGATTGGGAGTACTTGATTTTGACATTTGGGCGCATGAGTTTATGCCTTAGTGACTGGGCAACGGGATACTGCGTTCGTTTCGACCATGATATCCAATTCTATACTTTGCCCCTCGGTACGGGGTTTATTCTACGAGACATCAATATTGGGTACAATACAACGCTCAGCTGTTCCCAAGAAATCGTGTTCTCCAATGATCAGTGTACGACGCCAAACACGCTGTGCCCATATATCCAGCAACAAAGAAAGTCCAGTGAATCAGCATGCCTAAACTCCAAGAGCATCGCCATCGCGTACCAACCATGGGCCATCCCGCCCGGGATATCCAGCAAGGGCGGCCCCTTTTCACAGATCACTAGCATCATCGCCCGCGTGCTTCTTGTTGCTCTTCTTGACCCCCTCGTCGTCGTCCTCGTACCCCTCGCCCCACGAGTCGGCTCCGTTGGCATCCCACAGCGACATGTCGTCGTCGGACATGATGGCCGCCGCGTCCTCCGGGTCCATCAGGGTCGTGGCGTCCGTGTCCTCGTAGCCGGCGTCGCCCTCCTCGGCGGCGGCCCCGCCCTCCTCGCGCTGCAGCTCGGCGGCTCGGGCCATGGTGCGGCGGTAGATGGCCAGGCCGACAGCGATGCCGACGATGCCGCCGACGGCCATGCTGAGGTAGTTGATGGCCTTGTCGCCGGCGGTCATGGAGTCGCCCTCTTCGGCGAGGACGGCGAGGCGGCTGCCGATGAAGACGTGGACGAGGAGCTTGGGGCTGTGCTTGTCAGCTGCGTGCACCCGCATATCCGAGGCTCTCGGCAAGGGGAGAGGCGTGCGTACCTTGATAAAGCCGTGGACAGCGCAAAGGAGAGGGGCGAGATGCTCGGTATCGTGGCCAGGAAGCCGTTGCTCAGGCTAAACGGCAGGGGGCAGAAGCGGATGCCGGTGAGGTACCAGATGCCCTCGTGGCGCAGCACATGCCCCAGGGCGACGAAGCGGTGGTCGCTGCCGACCATGCGGTGCACGTAGCCGCTCAGCACCGTCCTGCTCGCCAGGAACGCACACAGGCTGCCGACGACGCTGCCCGACGCCGCGATGGGCCAGCCCATGGGGAAGCCGTAGACGAAGCCGGCGACGGTCGTGGCCGTCGAGTAGCCGATGATGGGCGGGAACGCCGTGGCGAAGACGGCGAAGAAGACGAGCAGCCAGCCGCCGGGCCGCTCGCGCCAGGCCCGCGAGTGCGGCGCGAGCCAGGCGAAGAAGCGGTGCGAGTAGACGAGCATGAGGATCAGCACGACCCAGCCGACGACGCAGGCCGCGGCGGCGAGCGCGCGCTGCAGCGGCGACAGGCGCAGCCACGCGGCGACGAGGCGCTCGCTCCAGGCCATGTACGTCCGCCAGCCCCGGCGCAGCAGCGCCGCGGGATCCAACGCCGAGGAGCGCGCGC
>JALHBX010000283.1:0-33395 GCA_024340025.1 Tolypocladium tundrense | reverse complement strand
TGCGTCGTTATTGCGCGGGCGGCTGCTACGTCGTCGTCTACACGAGCGGATGCTGCGTCGTCATTGCGCGGGCGGCTGCTGCGTCGTTATTGCGCGGGCGGCTGCTGCGTCGTTATTGCGCGGGCGGCTGCTACGTCGTCGTCTACACGGGCGGATGCTGCGTTGTCACTGCGCGGGCGGCTGCTACGTCGTTATTGCGCGGGCGGCTGCTACGTCGTCATCTACACGGGCGGATGCTGCGTTGTCATTGCGCGGGCGGCTGCTACGTCGTCATCTACGCGCCGCGACATGTACGCCGACGGCCCACCAGACCTGTCACTGGTCGCGCATCTGGCACTTGGACGCGCTATCCTGTAATATAAACAGACACCCCCTAGCAGAGACACAATACTGAATAGCATTCCCTCAGAGTTTCATGCCAAGACAGAATGAGAGACAAGGAGAGACTCGGAAATTCTCCCTGCCGTATTGTCTCGTTTGCTTCTATTAACGAAGAGTACTCGATCGTATCCAGAGACAAGTTGCATGCTTTTTCCTGTCTCTACCTGTTGGGTATGAATGTCTCGGGATAGAAGAGTGCGCGACACAACATTTGAGCTACGCCAAGGTCTAAGACACGTCATGTAGCAGGATAGTAATGTTGATTCAAATGCCGACTCGGACTAAAATGATTCCAAATCCTCTGGTCCGTACCTGAGCCCTGTTGTTGACTCTGATGCGACGCCTGACGCGCCCTGGGCCCTGTTGGTGACTCTGATGCGACGCCTGACGCGCCCTGGGCCCTGTTGTCGACTCCGATGCGACGCCTGACGCGCCCGGCGCCCTGTTGCTCCCTCATTCCTTCTCCAGTCTCACACCATTGAACTGGCCAAGATGACGAGCCTGCTCCATGAGCTGAAGGAGCAGCGCATCAAGGACCTCGCCGCCTAGAATCAGCTGGTCAGCGAGATCAAGGAGCTGCGGTCCGCAATCGCGTACGTACCTCAAGGGCCTTCTACAGTCGCATTCCATGGAACTGGCCGGATGACGAGCCTGCTCCATAAGCTGAAGGGGCAGCGTATCAAGGGCCTCGTGGTCTAGGATCAGCTGGTCAGCGAGATCAAAGAGCTGCAGTCCGCGATCACGTACCTCAAGGGCCTTCTACAGTCCCATTCAATCGAACCGGCCGGATGAGCCAGCTCCACGAGTTGAAGAAGCGCATCAAGGGCCTCGCCGCCTAGAATCAGCTAGTCAGCGAGATCAAGGAGCCGCAGTCCGCAATCGCATACCTCAAGGGCCTTCTCCAGTCGCATTCCATTGAACTGGCCGGATGACGAGCCTGCTCCACGAGCTGAAGGAGCTGCGCATAAAGGACCTCGCCGCCTAGGATCAGCTGGTCAGCGAGATCAAGGAGCTCAGTCCGCGATCGCGATCACATACCTCAAGGGTCGCGTCGCTGAAGTGTACTCTGACAACAACACTCCTGGCAAGGCCAAGGATGACGAGCCTGCTCCATGAGCTGAAGGAGCTGCAGGCCGCAATCGCGTACCTCAAGGGCCTTCTACAGTCCCATTCAATTGAACCGGCAGGATGACGAGCCTGCTCCACGAGCTGAAGGAGCAGCGCATCAAGGGCCTCGCCGCCTAGGATCAGCTGGTCAGCGAGATCAAAGAGCTGCAGTCCACGATCACGTACCTCAAGGGCCTTCTACAGTCCCATTCCATTGAACTGGCCAGGATGACGAGCTTGCTCCATGAGCTGAAGGAGCTGCAGTCCGCAATCGCGTACCTCGAGGGTCGCATCGCCGCCGTGAGCATCGAAAGGGTCGCGTCGCTAAGTATACTCTAAAGTGTACTCTGACAACAATGCTCCTGGCAAGGCCGACGAGTTGCAGTCTGCAATCACGTGCCTAGCGCGGTCACCTGGTTTGTCGAGGGAGAACAAAAGCTTAATGGAACTGTGCCATGCAAGTCAAAACCGACCGCACCCCGCCGGTAAGAGTATTTTAGCGGATGCCATCGCGCGTGTCGTGCACGCAGTTGCCTGCGCGATAGCGTCATGGCCATGTCCCCGCGGGGTGTGCTCCGGCCGCGCACAGCTACTCCGGGCGCGCACAGCTACTCCGGGCGCGCACAGCTGCTCCGGACGCGCACAGCTGCTCCGGACGCGCACAGCTGCTGCGCACAGCCTGCTCCGGACGCGCACGGCTGCTCCCGACGGCCCGAAATCAAAGAACGCAGAACAATGTCGCTGCCGAGATTGAACACGCCATCAGGCATTGTCTGGCTCGTTGGCAACACGCACATGAGCTACAGTGGTTCAGGGGCTATGTTGGTCGTTTGGCCCCTGCGCCACAACGTCTATCGCTTCATTTTCTCGAGCCTATACAACGGCAACTTCCAACATACAACACCCCGAATTCTCAGCGTTCCAACAGTATCGGTGCTCAGCTTTTCTGGCTTCTGATGGATAGAAGCAATGAAATCGGGGCGGTGACGCAGGGTCCAAATCCTCCTCACCGGCCAACAGGTCTTTACCGTGACCCCTTCCCAGAATAGACAACGTCTCTGACATATCGGTAGGACACAAGTCGCAGCATGTATCAAACGACAACTCTCCGCCGCCGTACATGGGCACAGGTCTGCGAAGGAGGAGTCTGCCTTTCGAGTGGACATCCAAGAGCACTGCACAAAGCGAGGCAGACGTCTTGCGACATCTTTTTGCCTCTCGACGCTTGTGTCTAGCGGATATAGATGGAAATTGGACCTCCTATGACAGCAAGGAGGCCTTGGCGCAGCCAGTGGCGAGAATATCGTTCAGTTGCGGGTGGCATGCGGAATATTCCCTGATTCGCGACGGAGCCAAACGCGTCCTTGTCGGACGATTGGTCAAAACAAGATACGGCAGGTTGAAACTCAGAATGTGGCTGAGCAACACCATGGCCCGGCTGATGTGGCCACCCTCGATAGTGGATGAGCCGCGGGAGGCAACCACAGAGGTACGATGCACGTATTGGGATTCAAATTTCGAGCCCACACAACAGCCCAGTGCGCATTTCAGCTGGGAGCTGCTCTGCCAAGATAGATGTTGAAGTCTGGATTCTGAGTGTAGTAATGCTGAACTTGGGCGTTGACCTTGACTCTTTCATGCAAGACGCCGCGAGGCCCAACGCTCGACATGGCCGTCATGCTGCTGCGCCGGCAAGTGGGTCTGTGAGCGCAGATGCAGAGTGATGCGCGGCCGGAGTAGCTGTGCGCGCCCGGAGCAGGCTACGCGAGGCACAAAGCCATCACGCTGTTGCGCCGGCAGTGGGTCCGCGAGCGCAGAGGCAGAGTGATGCGCGGCCGGAGTCGACTGCGCGAGGCACAAAGCCATCACGCTGTTGCGCCGGCAAGTGGGGTTGCGCGCAAAGTGTTGGAAAGAGTGCGCGTGCGGACCAGACCACGCGAGCAGCAAGGCAGTCCGGGCACACTGCGCGAGGCACAAAGGCATCACGCTGTCGCGCCGGCAGTGGGTCGCGAGACAGCAGAGGCAGCGTCGTGCGCATCCGGGAGCAGACCCCGCGAGAGCAGAGCGCAAAGTGTCGGAAAGCGTGCGCGTCCGGGGCACACTCCGCGAGGCGCAACGTCGATGCAGCCATCACGCTGTTGCGCCGGCCAGTGGGTCTGCGAGGCAGGCAGAGTAGTCCCAGGCAGAGAGGCCCGCGAGGGCATGGCCACCACGCTGTCGCGCCGCCAAGTGGGTCGGCCAGTCGACGCTCACGCTGCTGCGCCGGCCGCAGAGGCGCGCGCAAGACGGAGAGAACGCGCTCGAGGCATCGCCGCCTTGTCGCCGTCTCCGGGGAGCCTCTGTGGCCGGTGCGCGCCCAATTGGCCGGCGCAACACGACGTGCGAGTGCGCGTGCGAGTGCCTGGGTGGGCCCGCGCCCGCCCCGTGTCGCCGGTGCGCCGTTTGGCCGGCCTAGCACGTCGTGGCAGCCGCGTCTTATGTCGCAACTATCGGCGCTAGAGCAGCACGCGCAGCCGAGCGCCGTCTCGTCTCGCCTCTTGTAGTTTCGTCTCGTAGTTCGTCTCGTAGTTCGTCTCGTAGTTCGTCTCGTAGTTCGTCTCAGTTCGTCGTAGTTCGTCGTAGTTCGTCGTAGTTCGTCGTAGTTCGTCTCGTATTTTATTATAGTTCGTCTCGTAGTTTATCGTCGTTCGTCTCGTATTCATCCTTCGTCGTCGTTCGTCGTCGTTCGTCGTAGCTCGTCGTAGCTCGCCTCGTAGCTCGTCTCTCGCCATCTTATTCTCTCGCGAGATAAGAGGCATGGCTTTGAAGAGGAATGTCTCGAGAAAAAAGGCATGGAGGAGGCAAGTAGGCATGGAGGAGGCAAGTAGGCATGGAGGCATGGAGGCATGGAGGCATGGAGGCATGGAGACATGGCGTAAAGCAACAAGAGGAAAAGGGAAAGAGGCATAGTTTCGAAACGAGCAACGTCTCGTCTCTCGGGGTCTGGTCTGGTCTCTCGTGGTTTCGTCTCGTCTCTCGTAGTCTAGTCTCGTCTACCGTAGTGTCGTTCGTCTCTCGTAGGCTCGCCTCTTAAGAAAGGAGGCATGGCGTAGAGCAAAGGCAAATGAAGCATGGGTAGAGTCAAGGGAAACGAGGCACGGCTTCAACCAGGAAGAGCAAGTCTCGCCTCTCGACAAGGAGAAACGGCGTTTAGGAAGAAATGCAAGAGGAAGAGGGAGAGGAAGAGGAAAAGGGGCGTGGCTTAAACAGAAGAGAAAAAAGACAATAAAAGGCTTGCTGCTGCACCAACCCATGGCTTCGCGATTCTCATCTCATCTCTCATAGTCTGGTCTCGTCTCTCGTGGTGTCGTCTCGTCTTGTGGTATCGTCTCGTCTTGTGGTATCGTCTCGTCTCGTGGTATCGTCTCGTCTCGTGGTATCGTCTCTCGAGAAAGGAGGTACGGCAGAGAGAAAGAAGAGAAAGAGGAAGAGGAAGAGGAAAAGAGGTAGAAAACTTCCTACTAGACTAGCTCATAGCCACGTCTCTCGCAGCCTCGTCTCGTCTTCCCGTCTCTTGTGGCTTGGCTTTGTCTCTCGTGGTCCCTTCTGGAAGTCTGGTCTCGTCTCTCGAGAAAAGAGGCATAGTCTAGAGGAAGAGGGAAAAATAGCATGGCGTAAATAAACAAGGAGAAAAGGGTGAGGGAATTGAGGCATAGAAAGAAGAGCAAGGTCTCGTCTTGCCATCTCGCCTCTCGTCAACTCCTCTCGTAGTCTGGTCCCTCGAGAAAGGAGGTACGGATTCAAGGAGGAGGAAGAGGAAAAAAGGGCACAACTTCAAGGGAGAAGAGCAAGAGCTCGTCTCTTGTATTTTTGTCTCTTGTATTCTCGTTACTCGAGAGGAGCACGAATAGAAGGAGGAGGAAGAGGAAGGGATAAGGGTATAGCTTCAAGGAAGAAGTGGAAGAGCTCGTCTCTCGTATTTTCGTCTCTTGCATTCTCGTCACTCGAGAGGAGGCACGAATAGAAGGAGGAAAATAAAGAGGAAAAGGGGTATAGCTTCAAGGAAGAAGTAGAAGAGCTCGTCTCTCGTATTTTCGTCTCTGTGCTCTCGTCACTCGAGAGGAGTACGAATAGAAGGAGGAGGAAAATAAAGAGGGAAAAGGGTATAGCTTCAAGGAAGAAGTAGAAGAGCTCGTCTCTCGTATTTTCGTCTCTTATATTCTCATCACTCGAGAGGAGGCACGAATAGAAGGAGGAAGAGGAAGAGGAAAAAAGGGCACAACTTCAAGGGAGAAGAGGAAGAGCTCGTCTCTCGTATTTTCGTCTCTGTGCTCTCGTCACTCGAGAAGAGGCACGAATAGAAGGAGGAGGAAAATGAAGAGGGAAAAGGGCATAACTTCAAGGAAGAAGTGGAAGAGCTCGTCTCTTGTATTTTCGTCTCTTGTATTTTCGTCACTCGAGAGGAGCACGAATAGAAGGAGGAGGAAAATGAAGAGAAAAAAGGACATAACTTCAAGGAAGAAGTGGAAGAGCTCGTCTCTTGTATTTTCGTCTCTTGTATTTTCGTCACTCGAGAGGAGCACGAATGGAAGGAGGAAGAGGAAGAGGTAAAAGGGCAAGGTCTCGTCTCGTATTTGCCTCTCGTGGTCCCGTCCCCCAAAAAGGAGGCACGGATGGAACGAGGAAGAGGCAAAGGGCATGGCTTCAAGGAAGGAGCGGAACATGTCGTATTTTCGTCTCTCGTGCTCTCGTCTCTCAAGGGAGGCATGGCTTGGGAGAAGAAGAGGAACGTCTCCTCTCTGGTGGTCTCGCGCGGCTTAAAGGGGGAGGACAAAGACACGGCTTTGGAGAAGAGGAGGGAAGAGGGAAAGGAGGCACTGCTTCAAGGAACAAGGGCAATGTCTCGCTCGTAGTCCTTTGTCGTGCTCTCGTTCTCGTTCTCGCAGCCTCGACACTGGTAATCTGGGCCTCGAGAAATGTGTCGTTTTCTCGTCTCTCATCGTCCTTTGTCGTGGCCCCGTCTCGTGGTCCTTTGTCGTGGCCTCGTCTCGTGGCCTCGCCACGCGTCGTCTGCTCCGTCGAGAAACAAGGCAGGATTGAAGGATGAAGAGAAGACATGACTTCAAGGAAGAGGAACACTCTTGAGCTCCTCTCTCGTGGTCTCGTCGCCGAATCATGGTGCCGCCGCGCCGACGAGGATGAGGGCTCCAATGCGGAGATCGTTTCCGCATCAACAAAGCCTAGCTCAGGATCAGCCCCGGAAGGTGAATGAGGGGATCGGGCCATGGACCTGCTCCTGCGTCTCGTGGTCTGGTCTCTCGAGAAAAAAGGCATAGATTGAAGGAGAGAGGAGGAGGAAGAGGAGGGTCTCGTCTCGTAGTCCTTTGTCGTGGTCTGGTCTGTCGAGAAATACGCACGGATTGAAGGAGGAGAAAGACGGAAAGAGGCACGGATTGAAAGAGGAGGAGGAAAAGACATGACTAGAAACAAGGAGGGCAAGGTCTCGTCTGTCGTATTCGCGTCTCTCGTATTCTCGTCTCTCGTATTCTCATCTCTCGTATTCTCGTCTCTCGCGGTCCCGCCTCTTGAGACAGGAGGCATAGGTTGAAGGAGGGAAAAAAGACACGACTTTAAAGAAGAGCAGGGTCTCGTCTCGTGATCCGGCCTCTTGACAAAGGAGGCACGGATTGAAGGATGAAGAGGGGAAAACGGCACGGCTTGAGAAAAGAAGAGCAAGAGGGAAAGAGGAAGCTGCCGCCCCCTAACCCGCCCAGGCATCCGCCTAGGCAAACCCCTAGCACACGTGATTAGAGGTAGTGAATCGGAACTTCGCTCACCACGCCGGATTTTCCCTCCTTCAGCCCATAATGCCGTTGCGGAGAACCAGTCCACGCATCTAGGGACAACTAGCCGATCTCTTGGGGGGGGGGATCCTGCTCGCCCCGGACTCAGAGGCCATTGCCAAGGCCCGGCGGGAGCTCGACTCGTCATCCGAACAGGGGCGTTCACCCACAGGCACACGCGACGCACACACACCTCGAGCAGCTGTAGTACTTCTCTGGCATCGCCCGCCCCTGGCTTTAACATCGCAACGGGGGGCGAGCTCTTCGCCCGCGGCTGTGCCCCTGGCGGCTCGCGAGGGCGGGCTTGCGGCGGCACTGTGCGTGTAATGTATAGACTGATGAATTGATGAACGGATGAACGATGAGCTGATGATGCTTTGTTAGAGTGGCTCGTCAGGGTCGGGGCCAGCGTGGCATCAATACCATAGCTCTACGAGCAGGGCACGACGATGCGAGTACATGGTGCCGCCCTCCGTACGCAGTAACCTCGTAAAGCGTCTAGGCTAAATTTCGTTGCTGCTGCTAGCTAGGCGACTCTCGTCTCCTTCCTGCTCCGAATCCACCTTGCAAAGCGTCTAAGCGACTCCATCCGCCTTCACCTGCTCCGAATCCACCTCGCGAAGCGCCCAGGCCAAATGCCCACGCTGCTGCTACTGGCTCAGCGGCCCTGTCCTCTACCAACTCCGAATCCACCTCGCACGAGCGGAGAAGCAATGCTATCGGCGGGAACGGGCTCGGGTAGCGGTGGGAAAAAGGACGGCACCGAGGCGAGCAGTAGGGGTCAAGCCTAGCTACGAAGCCGAATATGCAACGCCGACCGATTTATACTCAGGACTGCCTCCTACGGTGCGCATACGGCGGGCCTACGGAGAAGAACTGCCCCAACATGGACCATTACGAGCTAAGCATATCAACCGACTCGAGTTCCTCCGCCTCGATCTCTTTAGACTGAGGTCCACAGCGAGTAGGATTCCCCCTTGATAGATCGACTAGTCGTCTATAGATACGTAGATTTATCTCGCTAATAAATGGGAAGACCAATCGTCCTTCTGTCGCGAATAAGTTCCAAAGACGCTCATCTGCTCCGGCCGCGCACAGCTGATCTCGCTAATAAATGCAAGACCAATCGTCCTTCTGTCGCGAATAAGTTCCAAAGACGCTCATCTGCCCTCCCAAGGTCACCATGGAAGCGTCTTGCGAGGCTCTCCTCGCCCATGTCCAGCCGACTGTCCCTCGGGCCCGGACGCCGCCGTCCTTCGTCTCTCCATAAGCTTCATCAGCTCGCCACGACCATGTCCCAAGCGCCGCAACTCTTGCCCCTCCCTGGCTCGCTCCTCTTTTTCCGCCCGACGTTGCAGCATGCGCGTCGTCTCCGTGGCATCAACCTCGGCCGCGGTGCGTCCCTCGTCATTGCACGCCGACTCGTCCGCGCCGGCGGCAGCCAGAGCGCTTCGCAGCCTCGACGGCTCATCATCCTCCGCCGTCCCGTGAAAAGGCGTGCCCGAAGAGACCCAATGTCCGCGCCAGTGTTGCCGCTCGGCAAGGCAGTGCAACGGCGTCCGGGACGTCGAGTCGCGCACGTTTGCATCGCCCCCGATGGCTAGGATCAGCTGCACCGTGGGATAGTGTACCGCGGTACACGCCATGGTCAATGCGGTGTCGCCGTTGCTATCTTGGGCGTCGACGTCGGTGCTCGGCATCTGGCTCAACGCCTTTTCCACGTCGGCAAGGTGGTGCTCGAGACCCCATGGGCCTTCAGCAATATAGTGAATCGGCGTACGGCCGTCGTGGTCCCGCACGGCTGGACTAGCTCCGCGAGAGACGAGGAAAATTCCAAGCTCGTAAGCATTGCTCATGAACGCATAATGCAGGGCTGTTCTGCCGAAGCGGTCGGGGGTATGCACCTCGATCCCGACCGAGTCACACAAGTAGCGTGCGGTGGCCACCATAGGGTCAGGAAAGTCGGCGTCGCCCTTTATCCGTATGCTCTGTAATTTCGAGACTTGTAACTGTGATGCCAATGCTAACCAATGCAAAGCTGACCTGCCTTGGCTATCGGCTACGGGTTGCAAACCCGAGTCGATTAGACATCGCATGGCTGGCGTGTTGACGTGGGCGGCGGCTACGTGAAGGTACGTTGCCCCGTCGCCCCCGGTATCGATATCCGACATGGCCCAACCGCTAGGTCTCATCCCGTTGTAGAAGAACGTCTCGTTGATCTTCTCCCTGGAGCATGTGATGAAACGTGAGACCACTTCACTCCCTGCCCAGCGGCAAGCACCAAAGAGCAGGGGAAGGGAGCTCGTTGTTTCCGAGAGCTTGTAGGTCCCCTGCTCGGTCGGACATGCGCCGCTGTCGAGAAGGAGGTGGACGACTCGTTCTCGACTCTCGAGATCCGAGTCACGCAGCCACGCCCTTTGCCGCTCGAGTCTGTCCTCGTCTGTCCAGACATGAGGTCTCAGCACCGCGTAGAACAGGGGCACATGTCCACGGCGCCCTCCATCGTCATCGCACGAGTCCAATGGCGGCCTCACGTCTAGATCTGACGCTGCGCCGTGTTCGAGAAGCGCCGCCACGACATCTGCGTGGCCGAACTGCGCAGCCAGATGCAACGGCGGAAGACTGAGTTGGTGGGCCTCCTGGTCCCAGTCGTTGTGGGGGACGCCATACTCGAGCAGCAGGTTGACTGTGCCGATGGCGCCGCAGACTGCGGCCACGCCGAGCGGGACGAAGGCGCCGGGTGCAATCTGAGATTGAGGGCCAGAGCTCAGGCGGCCGCACTTGCTGAGAGCGTTGGCTCCCGCGCGTACGAGCAGACGCAAAACCTCTGGCTCGTCGTACAAGCCGCAGACGACGCCAAAAGCCTCGTCACCCCAGCTTCCCTCCGGCCAACGCCACGGGTGGTTGAATGTCGCACCGCGGTCGACCAGGAGGCGAACTATCTGCACGCTCTCCCGTGATATCTTTCTTTTGTACCGGAAGTGGTGTTTGAATTCCGGCACGCGACAGGCAAAGAGCACGGCCGGCTCGGTTGCCACAGGGCGTCTCCATCCTCTGAGCGGAGAAGGCACGCTGGATTTCATTTGGTCGTGGCGGGCGTGGTGCCAGTTGCGGTACGACAACCCGTCGTGATGCACAACACTATCGGCCAGTTCGGGATGCAGGTCAAGCGCACGCGCCACTGCCTCGACATTCTCGTCAAAGATTGCCTGCACGAGGGGCGCAGAGACGGCGTTCTCGTCGGGGACGACAAGGGGGCGTCCGGAGGCATCCAAACGAGGCCCCCGTTCGGAGTGGACAAGCGACGACTCCATCGACCCTCAGACTCTCGGGGGCCGCTGCTGTTTTGGCAAGCTGTTCGCTTGTGAGGTGTCCGGTTTCAGTCCGGGGGTCCATTGCTTTTTGAAGGTCAGACGAGGGGTGAAAGACGGGGATCGCGCTCGAAGAGGCAACCCTCCCAATGACTAATGAGATGGCAAGAAACTACGGAGTACATACGAGTACGTTCTGACCGACGTCAACCAATAACCTTGCAGAGATGCCCTCATCCTCGCCGCGACAAGCTTTGTCGGGCTGGGGGTCATGTCCACCAATGCTTACATTGCCCCAATGTTTACATGAGGGTGGAGGTGGTGCCGAATGGTAGGGATGCTCGCGTTTTATGCTATCTCATGTGTATGCATACAATTTAGTCGCGTACGTGCTCCTCAACGGCGGCGCTCATCAAGACAGAAAGCCGAAAATGCACTCCATTCATTCCGCACGTGTCCTCACACCGAAAGCACGCCTCAGTTTACGCATCCTCTCATCCACTGCTCTAGGCACCGGCTCATCCAGCTCTCGCAACAGCTCGGCCGCCACTTGTGCTAATGACGTCCACTTGTCAGCAGCACTCCCCAAGGGGTATATATCCAAGCCACTCACAAGACACACTCCCGAGATCTGCCAGAGTAGCCGGACAGTTCGGGATCAAGTCGCCCGTACGGATACTGTAGAGAGGCTCCAAGTCGACTTTGTCGTGCATAACGATACTGTTCTGCAAGCGCGCCGAAAAGTTCCTGTTCCTGCAAGAAGAGATATTAGCAAACCGTGCTGAGGAAAGCGCACTACCTCGACTCACAAGACCGTGACCTTGCGGTCTAAGCCGTCGAACTTGCGGTCCAAATCCTGCACTTGGCGCTCCAATCCACTGACCCGGCGGTCTAAACCATCCACCTTGCTGTTCAAGGCGATGAGCTGTTGCAACACAGCCTGCAGCGTCTGGTGCAAACCACTGCCAGCATCCACGGCTGGCAAGTTGGCGCACAGCGCAAACTGCGCCGACAAGGCAGCGAAACCGTCGGAAATGGTCCCAAAATTGGGCTGCTGCGCAGCGCGGCCTGCTTCCATGGTTGCAATGGCGAAAGGGTCCATGGCAAATGGAGGGGAATCACTCCGTGCTGTTGAGTGCGGAGGGAAAGGCAAGATCCACTTGCGTGACGTGTCCATGTCGTCCAAGCAACAACACGAGAAACACGAGGTCACCTGACCAAGTGCTGATTCAGCAGGGCCGAAACCAGTTCTCTGGCTGCTTACCTAACCGGCAGAGTTTGGAGGGGACCCAATAGGAACACGGGGCCCCCGTGGCTCCGAGGGCCACGGGGACCCAATAGGCACACGGGGCCCCCGTGGCCCTAAGGGCCACTGCCGGTCCCTGGGACCTGAATGCCGAAGATGCGCGTCCGGGGCAGGCCACGCGAGCAGCAAGGCAGTCCGGGGCACACTACGCGAGGCCCAAAGTCATGACGCTGCTGCGCCGGCAGTGGGTCGCGCGGCAGCAGAGGCGGCGTCGTGCGCGTCCGGAGCAGGCTACGCGAGGCTCAACGTCGATGCAGCCATCACGCTGTTGCGCCGGCCAGTGGGTCCGCGAGCGCAGAGGCAGAGTGATGCGCGGCCGGACCACACCCCGCGAGGACATGGCCATGATGCTGCTGTCCCCGCGAGGCCAACGCTGGACATGGCCGTCACGCTGTAGCGCCGGCAGTGGGTCGCGAGGCAGCAGAGGCGGCGTCGTGCGCATCCGGGGTCGACCACGCCAGGCTCAACGTCGATGTAGCCATGACGCTGTCGCGCCGGCAAGTGGGGTTGCGCGCAAAGTGTTGGAAAGAGTGCGCGTGCGGACCAGACCACGCGAGCAGCAGAGGCAGCGTCGTGCGCGTCCGGACCACTCCCGCGAGGCACAAAGGCACCACGCTGTCGCGCCGGCAAGTGGGTCCGCGACGCAAGAGGCAGAGTCGTGCGCGTGCGCAGTCGACCACGCGAGGACATGGCCAGGATGCTGTTGTCCCCGGCAGACAGAGGCAGAGTGCTGTTGCGCCGGCCAGCGGGTGCGCGACGCAGCAGCGGCAGAGTCGTGCGCGTCGTGCAAGTTCGGAGTGAGACTGCGCAGTAGGTCCCCGGCAGACAGAGTCGTGCGCGTTCGTTGTGCCAGCCGTGCGCGTCGTGCGCGTCCGTCGTGAGACTGCGCAGTAGGCCCCCGGGCAGAAAGAGGCAGAGTGCAGCCGCCGCGCAGAGTCGCCAGAGTCGTGCGCGTCGTGCGCGTCCGTCGTGAGACTGCGCAGTAGGCCCTTCGGGCAGAAAGAGAGTGGCCAGAGTCGTGCGCGTCCGTTGTGCCAGTCGTGCGCGTCGTATGCGTCCGTCGTGCCAGCCGTGCGTCCGAGTAGACCTGCGAGGCCCAGCGTATGCAGCCGTCATGCTGTTGCGCCGGCCAGTGGGTGCGCGGCGCGGCTGCCGAAGCCATCCATACTTGTCGTCGTCATGGACGCAAACGTCTCGCCGTCGCGTCTCGCCGTCGCGTCTCGAGAAAGGGGCATGGCCCAAAGGAAGAAGCAAGGGGGAAAGAGCATGGAAAACGTACCGCTGCACCGGCCCATGGCTGCGCGATTCATCTCGTCTCTCGTCTGCTTTCGTCGTCTCGTCTGTCGAGAAAAGAGGCCCGGCGCAAAGGGGGAAGAGGCAGAGAGAAAGGGGCATGGCTTCAAGGGAGAAACAGGGAGAGAAAAGATGGAAACTTACTGCTGCATTAATATACGCCATTTTCGTCTCGTGTCTCGTCGTCTCGTCTCGTCTCGTGGTGCTGTCCCGTGTAGGCTCCCTTGTAATAGTCTCCTCCTTTATAATAGTAACTTCCATTAGGGTCCTCGTCTCGTTAGTCGTCGTTTGTCTCGCGAGAAAGAGGGCATGGCTTGAAGCATGAAGAGGGAGAGGGAGAAGAGGCACGGCTTGAAGAAAGAGAAGAGAACTTACTAGTATAGTAATTTGTGGCGACGCGATTCTCGTCTCGTCTCGTGGTTTCGTCTCGTTCGTCGTCTCGTCTCGTTCGTCTCGTTCGTCGTCTCGTTCGTGGTTTCGTCCCTTATAGTATCCTCCTTTATAATAGTATCTTCCATTATGGTCCTCGTTTCGTAAGTCGTCGTTTGTCTCGCGAGAAAGGGGGCATGGCTTGAAGCATAAAGAGGAACAGGGAAAGAGGCATGGCTTGAAGGAAGAGGAGGAGAGAACTTACTATTATAGTAGTTTGTGGCGACGCGATTCTCGACTCGTCGTCTCGTCGCCTGTCTCGTCTCGTGGTGCCGTCCCTTGTAGTCTCCTCCTTTATAATAGTAACTTCCATTAGGGTCCTCGTTTCGTTAGTCGTCGTTTGTCTCGCGAGAAAGGGGGCATGGCTTGAAGCATAAAGAGGAACAGGGAAAGAGGCATGGCTGAGAAGAGAACTTACTAGTATAGTAATTTCTGGCGACGCGATTCGTCTCGTTTCGTCGTCTCGTCGTCTCGTCTCTTGAGAAAGGCACGGCCTGAAGGAAGAGTTAGAAGAGAGAAAAGAGGCATGGCTTGCAGCAAGAAGAGCAAGTTGTCGTCTCGTCTCTTGAGAAAGGCCCGGCCTGAAGGAAGAATTAAAAGAGAGAAAAGAGGCATGGCTTGCAGCAAGAAGAGCAACGTGTCGTCTCGTCTCTTGAGAAAGGCCCGGCGTACAGAGAGAAGAGGAAGATGGGAAAAGAGAAACGTCTCTCGAGGAAAGATGCACGGATTGAAGCAACAAGAGCACGTCTCGTCTCTCGTCTCTCGTCTCTCGTCTCTCAAGAGGCACGGCGTACAGAGAGAAGGAGAAAAGAAACGTCTCTCGGGGAAAGATGCACGGATTGAAGCAACAAGAGCACGTCTCGTCTCTCGTCTCTCGTCTCTCAAGAAAGAGGCACGGCGTATAGAGAAGAGGAAAAGAAACGTCTCTCGAGGAAAGATGCATGGCTTGAGGGAAGGAGGGCAGGTCTTGTCTCTCGTTTTTCGTCTCGCGAGAAAGAGGCATAGCGTATAGAGAGAAGAGGAAGAGAGAAACGTCTCTCGAAAAAAGGCACGGCTTGAAGGAAGGAGGGCAAGGTCTCGTCTCTCCCTTTTCGTCTCTTATTCTTCGTCTCTTATTTTTCGAGGAAGAGGCACGGCATGCAGGGAGGAGAGGAAGAGGGGGAAAAAAACGTCTCTCGAGAAAGGAGGCATGGCCTGAAGGAAGGAGGGCACGGTCTCGTCTCTCGTTTTTCGTCTCTCGTTTTTCGAGGAAGAGGCATAGCGTATAGGGAGGAGAGGAAGAGGGGGAAAAAAAGAAACGTCTCTCGAGGAAAGATGCATGGCTTGAGGGCGGGGGGCAAGGTCTCGTCTCTCGTTTTTCGTCTCTCGTTTTTCGTCTCTCGCCTCTCGAGAAAAAAGCACGGCGTATAGGGAGGAGCGCAAGAGAGAAATGTCTCTCGAAGAAAAGGCACGGCTTGAAGGAAGAAGAACAGGTCTCGTCTCTCGTCTCTCGTTTTCGTCTCTCGTTTTCGTCTCTCGTTTTCGTCTCTCGTTTTCGTCTCTCGTTTTCGTCTCTCGTCTCTCGTTTTTCGTCTCTCGTTTTTCGTCTCTCGCCTCTCGAGAAAGAGGCACGAAACGGGGAGAAGAGAAAAAGAGGATGCAAACCTATTGCTAGATTAGCCTGCAGCCGCCGAGCAGGGGCAGTGAACTGCGGGGGAATTCGCTCACCTTTGTCGACTCTCCGTCCGCGATGCCGTTGGCGAGCTCGTCTCCTCCGAGGGCGGCCTGCGACGGTTCTGCGAGTGTAAACGGATGAACTGACAAACTGGTGAGCGACGACTGGTGACTGGTGACTGGTGACTGGTGACTGGTGAAATGGTAAAGTGGTGGAGCGGTGAACCGGCGAGTTGATGCCTGATCAGAGTGGCTCGCCAGGGCCGGGGCCACCATAGCATTAGCAATACCACGGCTCTATGAGGAAGGCACGCCGCACGGCGAAGCATGTACATCCTTGTGGCTAACACCCGGCACAACTTTTACCAATAAACGCAGGGGATCCCCTGGTACCTCCCGATAAGGGGCACAGCTAGAGGCTGCTGCCTGCGCGGGCACGCCCGGGGCTCATCACCTCGTACGGGCGAGGGCGGCAGCGAGCGAGAACGGGCAGCGAGGATGGGCAGCGAGGACGGGCAGCGAGGATGGGCAGCGAGGACGGGCAGCGAGACCCCGGTTGGTGCAGGGTGCCGTTGCGGGCGAGCCCTGTTCCCTGACAGACGGTCGACGCCTCTTCTTGGATGGAATAAAATTGCCATCAGGAGCATTTTGCTTCTCCCAAAAGACTGTTGGTGTCACTGTCACCCGCGTTGGTGGGCATCGACCGGGTCGTAGAACGCACGGGTCCAATACACGCCTGTTCCCTAACAGACTGTCCCGCTTCCTTGGCAGACAGACAACGCCTCTTCTTGGATGGAATAAAAGTGCCATCAGGAGCATTCTGCTTCTCCCAAAAGACTGTTGGTGTCACTGTCACCCGCGTTGGTGGGCATCGACCGGGTCGTAGAACGCACGGGTCTAATACACGCCGCCGAGGCGAGCATCACCGCCGCCAGGGCATGCGGAGCGCTCGCCTCAACCGCCTGGATATACCACGGACTCCTATACATGCTTGCCTGCTAGAGCCGTGCTGAACTAGAACGAATAGGTCCAATGCACGCCGCCGAGACGAGCATCACCACCGCCAGGGCATGCGGAGCGCTCACTTCAACCGCCTGTATATACCACGGACTCCTGTACATGCTTGCCTGCTGGAGCCGTGCTGGACTGGTGGTGGCCTGCCCGCTGTGCATGTGCCTCTCCTCTGCATTGCTGGTGCCCCAACGCCGTGGGACGCGCGAGGATGAACTTGCGCGTTGGGCCGGCACGTCGGGCGCTGCCGGCTGCGCAAGATGCAGCACTGGCCATATACCTTCAAGGGGCACAGCGGCCCGCCGCTTATTGACAGCGAGCTCCGTGTTGGGTCGTGCGGACACGATTTCGCCCGCCACGCAGCTGATTGTGCACCGGCGTCGGCATTTCGAGTGCTCCCTGGGGGATTGTAGAGCGTATAGTAGTCACGGCACTCCCGTATATACTTGCGGTGCCGCATCCGCAGCCAGTGTCCTGGTGAATCTTCTGCCGCTACCGCCTCGTAAACGGCCGCGACGGACAAGACGACGACTACCTACCCCAGGCCGCCAGTACCACCTCCTTCTCCCATACCTTAGGTAGGCACGATTCCACGCGCAGTCACCGGATTCATAGCCGTCCAAGTCAACTATAGCGGTAACGCTTTTTGCCATCCCACGGCCGATACCGCCATCTTTGCAACCGGCGTCGAAGCCATTTCGTCGCAGAACATGGGAAGACGCAAAGATTGTAGAGGAATAGCCAGGGCTTGGGAGCCTGCGGCTCATCTCGCAGATGTGCGGAATCCGCCTGCGCACGCATTGCTTGCACGACACGGCGTAGCCTACCCTACACTGGGTATTTTTAGAGGAATCCGCTTGCGCAGGCACTTGCACAGACAGGCACTTGCACGATCCGCTTGCGCAGGCACTTGCACAGACAGTGTCGGTGTTCAATGAGGCAAAAGAGAACATGCTCCACTAAGCCCCTCTACTAACGTATCTTATCTCTGCTCACACTGACAGACAGGCACTTGCACGATCCACTTGCGCACGCAGCTTGCACGACACTGTCACGGCGCATTCAATTGATGCAGCGCTGCAATTGGGTGCGATTAATAGAAATAGAGAACAAAAAGCCAACGAGGAAAAAGAGAGTGTGCCGCTGTGTGGTTTAATCCTGTGCCATGGCACGGTCAGGTGACCTGTCATGTGAATCTACTTGTGCAGGCACTTGGCACTTGAGCAGACACTTACGCAGGCACTTGCGCGCGGCCGACCCTGCACAGGTACTTGAGGAATCTACTTGCGCACGCGCGCACTGCTCGCACGGCATAGTTGCGTTAAGCTTTTGTTCGGGGGCCTACTCCCGGACGCGCACAGCTGCTCCGGGCGCGCGCGGGGGTGGCCTTTGAGGGAGTGAAACTGCCTGTTGGCCCAACGTGCACTGACTGGCTGCTTATAGCAACAAGAACAATCTGCGCGCTGGTGCACGGTGAAAGAGAACAAAGCCTGTTGGTGCAAGACCGTCTTTTGACAGAATGCACACTGCACAAGCACAGTCCGCGAGAGGAACCCGCATCGAACACACGTCTACCTTGGACTATAAAGACGGCCAGTCCTCCAATTGGCCTGGCAACTTGTCTTATCGACTTCTCACACACATCCACCACCGACTATAAAGACGGCCAGTCCTCCAATTGGCCTGGCAACTTGTCGACTTCTCACACACGTCCACCACCGACTACAAAGACGGCCAGTCCTCCAATTGGCCTGGCAACTTGTCGACTTCTCACACACGTCCACCACCGACTATAAAGACGGCCAGTCCTCCAATTGGCCTAGCAACTTGTCGAATCATCACTCTCGACCTCCCACGCACCAGTCCCGCCCGCCACCGACATCGACGCCGAGTCCAAACGTCACCCGCACACACCCGCACACCCGCGCATCGCCTTGTCCTTGCCGAGACAGCCATGGGTGGAAACATGAGCAGTGACATGACCGCGCAGGCGGAACCAGACGACAACCTCCAATGGTATGGGCCAGCTGCCATGTTCGACTGCGTAAGGCCCTCCATATTACGAGAGTACGGCCGTCCGTTCAGGCTCACCGGGGCCGTGCCGGCGCGCTGCCTCTGGAAGCAATTAGACAAACGAAAAGAGGATATAGAGAAGTGGATGTCCTTGGAAGGGACCCAGCTCCTCGAGTCGTACCGGTCGCAGGAGTTGCAGTTGCGGTCGCCGCAAGCCTCTCTTGTACAGGCGTACTTCCTACACGAAGCAACTTCTAATACGCTTTTAGCCTTGAACTGTCTTTTCACGCTCAAGTTTAATTGGATTAGCGAGGTCGCGCAGAGGGAAATTAATTTCATCCCCAAGCTACGTGACCGCGACCGCGGCAAAGACACCGAGGCTGTTTTCCGCTGGCTGTATCGGCGCTTTATTACGGTACGCATGCCCGACGGTTGTGATAGCTGCCCGGGCGAAGTTGGTCGCCAGGCTTGTTCTCCCGCCTTGTGCTCACTCTTGTCTGGTTTAACCGTTGAGCTTGACAAATGGGATTGGCCTGTGGGATGCTCTTTATGGGAGGTAAGCGACGATGACTTTGTCTGGTTTTGCCTAAGGGTAAACATTGCGACCCTTACTTTGATAGAGAAGTATGTCAAGGGAGAGATTCCCGATTGCCACGACTAGGGCGTCTTCTATAGTTGTACTCGCAGCGAATGGCGCAGGTGGCTGCATCTTTATTCTTGCTCGTCCGATAACATGCCGCGTGATGCTCTATTATTAGGCCTATAGTTCTCATTAGGGGCCATGTCCTCGCGGGGAGTGGTGCGGACGTGCATCTGCGCATCTGCGCATCTGTTGCCTCGCAGACCCACTGCCGGCGCGACAGCGTGATGCCTCTGTGCCTCGCGGGGAGTGGTCCGCACGCGCACTCTTTCTACCACTTTGCGCGCAACCCCACTTGCCGGCGCAACAAGGCGATGGCCATGTCGAGCATTGTGCCTGGCGTAGTCTGCTCCGGATGCGCATCTGCGCGACTGCTTGCGTCGCAGACCCACTGCCGGCGCGACAGCGTGATGGCTTTGGGCCTCGCGGGGTCTGCTCCCGGGCGCATCACTCTGCCTCGGACCCACTGCCGGCGCTACATCGTGACGGCCATGTCGAGCATCAGGCCTCGCGTAGCCTGCTCCGGCCGCGCACAGC
Organism: Tolypocladium tundrense; assembly: GCA_024340025.1. Taxonomy (NCBI): domain Eukaryota; kingdom Fungi; phylum Ascomycota; class Sordariomycetes; order Hypocreales; family Ophiocordycipitaceae; genus Tolypocladium; species Tolypocladium tundrense. Next base: position 13,892 of record JALHBX010000283.1, on the reverse strand, counting down.
TGCTCCGGCCGCGCACAGCTGCTCCCGCCGCGCATCACTCTGCCTCTCTGCGCGTCGGACCCACTGCCGGCGCGACAGCGTCGTGGCCATGCGCGTGGCCATGTCGAGCGGCGGCCCGTGGGCCATGGCAGACGTGTCCATCGGGCGCGCCACCCACGCGGCCTTGCGCTTGTCGACACGTCGAGGCAGCGAGCGACTAGCCGACAATCTGCGCCAGGATCTGGTCTCGCAGCATCTCCGCGTTGCCCGTCGCGTCCACGATGACGGCCTTGTCTTTGGGACGGCACGGGTTGTCCATCCACCTTTGGAAGACAAGGCGCGCGTCTTCCCCTGCACGAGCGCCCTGTGCGGCAGCCGGAGGACCGTCGATACCGGTTCGCTGGCTCGCCATGCCATCTCGCGCGCGCAGCCGCTGATCCAGCAAGTCCATGTCTTGCACCCTGCACTCGACGTACCAGTACGCGTAGCCGTGTTCGTTGGCCAGCGCAGACCCTTGGTCGAGAACCTCCTGGAAGTTGCAGGTGCTGTCCACGATGATGCTGTGGCCCTGCTTCATGACGTCTCGGGCCAGTGCCCACTGGAGCCGGTAGGCGTGTGTCGCCGCTTGGTCGAACCCAACGTCGGATTCGAGAAGGCTGGATCGGAGTACGTCGTGATCAATGACCACGCTACCGAGGGAGCGGCCGAGCAGTCTCGCCATGGTGCTCTTCCCAGAACCTGGCGCACCAGACATCTGGATAAAGACGTTGCGTGGCGTCGGCTGCGTAGACATGTTTGCTATGCTTGACGTAGTGCATGGGGCATAAGAAAGGGACAAGGTAGGCTGGAGTGCGCCGGGAGTGCCGTTTTATACGTCTTGCACGACGACAAAACTTTCTATGCACGTGACCATATCCTGGTAACACGCTGTTGGCAGAGAAAAACAAAGGAGAGAAGGGGGCATGGCTTGGAAGAGCAACGTCTTATTTCTCGTGTCGTCTTTCGTCGTCTCGTCTCGTTCTCGTGGTAGTCTCGTTCTCGTGGTCTCGTCCCGTGGCATCGTCTCGTCGTCTTGTCTCTCGTCATCTCGCACTCGTCGTCTCGTCTCTCGAGCGGAGGCATGGCTTGAGGGAGAAGGAAGAAGAGGCAAAGGGGCACGGCTTCAAGGAATAGGGGCAAGGTCTCGTGTTGTCTTCTGTCTCTCGTGGTCTTGTCTCTTGAGAAACAAGGCAGGGATTAAAGGGGGAGGAAGGGGAAGAGGGAAAAAGGCGCGGCCTTGAGAAGGGCAAGGTGTCGTCTCTCGTGGCGTCGTCTCGTGGCGTCGTCTCGTGGCATCGCCAATCGTGGTCTGGTCTCTCAGGAAAAGGCACGGATTGAACGAGGAAGAGGAAGAGGGAAAAATGCAAGGCTTCAAGGAGGAGGGAAAGGCACGGCCTCAAGAAGAGGAAAAAGAGGCACGGCTTCAACAAGGGCAAGGCGCCGTCTCTCGTGGCCCCGTCTCGTGGCATCGCCAATCGTGGTCTGGTCTCTTAGGATAAGGCACGGATTGAACGAGGAGCAAGAGGAAGAGGGAAAAAAGGCGCGGCATTAATGAGGGCAAGGTTTCGTCTCTCGTGGCGTCGTCTCTCGGGGTCCTTTGTCATGGTCTGGTCTCTCGAGAAACCAGGCAGGGATTGAAAGAGGGGGAAGAGGAAGAGGGAAAAAAAGCGCGGCCTTGAGAAGGGCAAGGTATCGTCTTTCGTGGCCTCGTCTCTCGCGGTCTCTTCCGGCCGTCTCTTCTGGCCGTCTCGTCTCCTAGTCCTTTGTCGTGGTCTGGTCCCTCGAGAATCAAGGCATGGATTGAAGGAGGAGGAGGAGGGAAAAAATGCACGGCTGCAAGGAGGAGGGGAAAGGCACGGCCTTAAGAAGGGCATAGTCTCGTCTCTCGTGGCGTCGTTTCTCGCGGCCCTTCTAACGGTGTTGTCTCGTGGTCCCTTGTCGTGGTCTGGTCTCTCGAGAAATTAGGCACGGATTAAAGGAGGAAGAGGAAGGGGAAAAAAAGCACGGCCTCAAGGAAGAGGGGAAGAGGCACGGCTTCAAGGAGGAGGAGGAGGAGGGAAAAATGCACGGCTGCAAGGAGGAGGGAAAGGCACGGCCTCAAGAAGGGCATAGTCTCGTCTCTCGTGGCGTCGTTTCTCGCGGCCCTTCTAACGGTGTTGTCTCGTGGTCCCTTGTCGTGGTCTGGTCTCTCGAGAGATTAGCCACGGATTGAAGGAGGAAGAGGAAGGGGGAAAAAAGCACGGCCTCAAGGAAGAGGGGAAGAGGCACGGCTTCAAGGAAGGGGAGCAAGGTCCTATCATCCCTGGTCTGGTCTCTCGAGAATCGAGGCACGGCTTCAAGGAGGAGGAGGAGGAGGGAAAGGCACGGCCTTAAGTAGCGTCGTTTCTCGCGGCCCTTCTAGCGGTGTCGTCTCGTGGTCCCTTGTCGTGATCTGGCCTCTCGAGAGATTAGCCACGGATTGAAGGAGGAAGAGGAAGAGGGGGAAAATCACGGCCTCAAGGAGGAGGGAAAGGCACGGCCTCAAGGAAGAGGGAAGAGTCACGGCCTCAAGGAAGAGGACCAAGGCCCCGTCGCTCTTGCTCCAGTCTCTCGAGAAACAAGCCACGGAGCAAAGGAAGGGGAGGGAAAAAAGAATCGATTTCAAACAAGAAGAGCAAGGTGTCGTTTCTGGTAAATGAGTCACGTCTTGAGCAAGACGAAGAGGAAGAGGGAAGGAGGACTGCCGCCCCCTACAGCGTCTAGGCAGACGACCCCCTACACACGTGATTAGGGGTAGTGAATCGGAACTTCGACCGCCACGCCGGCTTTTCCCTCCTTCAATGCACGAGGCGGCCGTTGGCGGGAGCCAAAGACGCATCTACAGACGAGCAGTCGGTTTCACAGGGGGGTCCCGCTCGACCCGGCAGCTGCAGTACGTCTGCGGCCGTGCCCCTGGCGGCCGTGCCCCTGGCGGCCGTGCCTCTGGCGGCTGAGTGGCTCGTTGGTCGGGGCCACCGCGGCATCAACAACACCACGGCTCTGCGAGCACACGCTTCCCCACGGCTAGGACCCGCCCTTTGTACGCGGCGACCTCCGCAGAGCGTCCAAGCGTCGCGTTCGGGGACTGACGTTGGACGGGCCGTCGCCTGAGGGCTTCTTCGGAGAGTAGCAACTTTGACAGTGTCGTCGACGACGACGACGACCTGCTCTCCGAAGAGGACCTCGAGCAACGGCCGGTCCAAGGTTGGTCCCAAATTCCCACGTTCCTGCGGCTGGCTGAGCGATCCACAAACTCGTCTTCACCGGATTTTGGTGTTTCTTGTATCTAGCTGGGAACCGGTGGATCTGCAGGCAGAGGTATTTTGCTTTTCCTTTGACTGTCCGTACCACTCTGCTCGTCATCAGTAATGCTCGAAGGAATGACCTTTGCTGTTGCGCGTTGCTTGGCGGCGGCACGTCGCTGTCTTTTCGCCGCTCTACGGGCTCCATCCTGACCTCGCCATCACCCTCCCGCCCGTTCACCACCGCAGCAGCTGCGGAAGCCGAGTCAGTCTGCGGGTCGAAGGGAGACTGGTTTCAGCGCACAATCAGCGGCGCGAGGAGGGCCGTTTCTTGAACCCGACCTTGACTCTTACACACCGGACCACATGCGACGCACGACCCTTGCCTCCCTTCTACTTCGACGAGAGTGCTGATACTGCAAAGCAGGGGCGGAGCTCCCACGAGACTGGAAAGATGCCCGACGACGGTGGGATAGCAGTGCCCGCCGCTTGAACCCGACCTTGACTCTTACACCAGACCACCATCATTCTACACGCATACGATATACGACCTTTGCCTCTATTCTACTCGAGGGTGCTGATACTACAAAGCAGGGGCGGAGCTCCCACGAGACTGGAAAGATGCCCGACGACGGTGGGATAGCAGTGCCCGCCGCTTGAACCCGACCTTGACTCTTACACACCAGACCACCATCATTCTATACGCATACGACACACGACCTTTGCCTCCTTCTACTCGAGAATGCTAATACTACAAAGCAGGGGCGGAGCTCCCACGAGACAGGCAAGATGCCCGACGACGGTGGGATAGCAGTGCCCGCCGTTTCTTGAACCCGACCTTCACTCTTACACACCAGGCCACCATCACTCTACACGCCTGCGGGCTCAGTGTATGTCCCCGGACGGCCGTCTCGAAAACGCTGCCATTGCGCTGTTGCGCCGGCCAAATCGCCGCGCACCGGCGACACAAGGCTTCCCAGGAGATGGCGACAAAGCCTACGTGAAGCTGGCGACGGCGCCGATGCCTCCAGCGCGATTTCTGCACCACTCTGCAGTCTGCACCACTTTGCGCGTCTGCCGCTACAGCTACGTGGCCGCCAGGCAGATCCTTTGGTCCAGCCTTGAGCCGACTCTAACGGCGTACCGACGGGAGGATGAAGGGCGTCGCTTTGCTGTTCCCAGTGCTCACCTTAACCGAGATTGAACCGGCCCCTGTCTCAATGAAATCATCCGCCTAGCCTTCATTTCGGCTGTCCAGCCCGTTGGAGCGGCTTCGTCTGTCTTGCGCAAGTGGGCTTGCACTTCTCGAGCTACAAGCACATTGCCGAGCGAAACGAATCATGTCGTTGAGCAATTCTCAGGCTACATCGTCTGAGGCGGCAACGTCGACCACTGTTTCATCTCACCAACAGTCTCGGTCGATCCTCGTCGCCGAAGACGGCGATCCACTCATACCACCTGCTTCCGACGTGTTCCAAACCTTTCATGACGGAAGAGAAACGTGGCAAGACTTCCTCAGCCAAGCCGTCAACGTGCCATCGGGGCTCTGGCCAAGGGGCGTTTTAGACCCCTATATCACCATGTCGGACGTTCCAGCTCTTCCAGCGAGTCTGCCTCGACGTGAGTTTCTCTACGGGCGACCAAATTGGAGAATCCATCGTTGCAAGGCAGGCCAGCATGATATGTGGGACTCGCAACTCGCCCCCGGCCGTCGAGTGGACATCCGTCTGGGGATCCCTGGACCGATTCGTTGCGACATCGTCTCAGAACCCGCCTCTTGCTTCTTGGGTTTAAGCCCAAAGACGACAGGCAGCCTTGCCCTGCTGACGGCGTGCTGGTCCTACATCCTGTCTGTCCGACTTCTTGAGATGCAGGGTCGAGAGGTGGTGTACTCTGCCCACCGGCTATGGCCGCAGGAAAAGCCAGAGCAGCCTGCGGTCCATCTTGATGGCGCTTCACCGGCGCTTATTCGGTGGCTCTGCGCCATCCTATGCCCCAATCTCGGCTGGTCTGTTGGGGGCAACGGGCTGCCGCCGTGGGCGGCTGTGTTCAACGGTGAAGTGCGGCTCGCCGCTGCACCAAGTGCGGGAGAGTTTTCGCCTCCAAGCTCTTACGAAGCAACGACACTCCTCGTGGAGCTATGCCGACTGTTTGATCTCGGAACGGACATGGGCGGAGACGACGAGTGGGAGTCACTGCCACCGTACAAAGCAGCCTTCTTGGGAGCCCTTGTGCTTCCGTTCTACGACGCCATGCGTCTTCGCCCGCAGTTTCCAAGCCCGCAGTTTCCAAGCCCGCAACATCTAAACCCGCAACATCCAAGCCCGCAACATCCAAGCCCGCATCTTGCCCCGGCCCAATACAGCAAATTCAGCATTGCCGACCAAACGGACATGTACCAATACGCGAGAGACTTGCGGTATTTCATGACTCTCAGCATGCACCCTTTATCGCTCGGTTCAAGTCTCTGGAGTATCTTCTGGCAACCCGAAGTTGAATGTCACCTCGTGAGCCCATGGCTTGCATCAATGCTGGACGTATTAGGACCGACTATCGACCAGCTGAGGCTAGAGACTCTGGTCAAGACGCTTGCCTCGCGACGCCCGAGGGTCGCTCTCTGGTGGCTCGCCCTCTTTTTGCTTGGGGACGTGTCGGTCGCCTCCTGGATCCGGCGATACGCAGAGACGCTCGAGGAAAAGTTCGGCTTTGGATCTCTCTCGCCGCCCGATCCAATGGTTTCCGCCTGGACTGGCTCGAAGCAGTCGTTCCTGGACGACGGGAGGACGACCCCTGACGCTGCAAATGCCGACCGAGTGTCCAGGGCAGACCTGCTTCGATGCCGGTTCAACTTTAAGCTCCAGGATACGGCATCTACAGCCTTGGCCTGGCGACCCTTTGGATACATGGACAAGCGAGACGTCGAGCTAGATCTTTGGCCCTGCCTGGAGTCTCAATGCACCCGTGAATACCACTCATTCACTTGGTATTCCCCGCAAAAGTCTTATCCCGCTAGCTTTGGATTCCGCCAAGATGAAGCAAGGGATACCAAGCAAGTCCCTGATAACTTGGGGCGTCGAAGATCGAAGAATCAATGTCAGTCAATGAGCCAGGTGAAGCTTGCGCCGTCCAAAGTCTGCACCCTCAGGATGATGTCGTTGTTGGTGGAAGATGCCGCCGGCGATCGGCAGTCGGCAAATGCTGCAATGGCTGGTGTTTTCGAGCATCAATGGTTGCAAGGCTGGGAAGGCCTCGAGTCTTTTGATGCGCCCGCATTGGGGCTGGAGAGCTCCGACAAAGAGCCATCGTGGCTGTTGCGCAGGTGGATGGAGGGAGACGACGGTGACGATTTAGACTCGGTGGATTCTTGTAGCAACAAGAACAGCCAGCAACAAGAACAATCGGCAACAAGAACAATCAGCAACAAGAACAATCCTGCGCGCACGCAGAGCGAGGCTGGTGCGCAGTGAAAGAGAACAAGGCGGCGCAAACCGTCCTTTGACAGCTAGACGCTCGGATCAAACACTGTCGGTCCGCGAGAGGAAACCGCATCGAACACACGTCCACTACCGACTATAAAGACGGCCAGTCCTCCAATTGGCCTGGCAACTTGTCACTCTCGACTTCCACACACCAGTCCCGCCCGCCACCGACATCAAGGACGCCGAGTCGGCCCTCGCTTTTTCCATTGAACCTGCCGAGCTCGGCACCCCGAGTCTCCTCTTTGCAGACAAACATCACCCGCACACACCCGCACACACCCGCACATCGCCTTGTCCTTGCCGAGACAGCCATGTTCGGCATCATAAGCAACTTGATCGCGCAGGCGGAATTCAATGAGTTCTACCGACGGCGTAAGCCAACTTTCGTCTACGACGGCGTAGAGCAGTCCTTATTACATAGTTACCGCCCTAGGGTTGGGCTCACCGGGGCCATGGCATCATACCACGTCTGGAGGCAGTTGGACGTACGAAAAGAGGACATAGGGGAGTGGATGGACATGGAAGGGACCCAGCTCCTCGAGTCGTACCGGTCGCAGGAGTTGCAGTTGCGGTCGCCGCGAGCCTCTTTCTTGCAACTATGGTCGCCGCAAGTCTCTCCTGTACAGGCGCGCCTCCTATACCAAGCAACTACCGGTACGATTTTGGACATGGCCGATCGTTTCGGGCTCGCGTTTGATTGGATTGGCGAGGACGCGCGGACGAGTATGATTTGTATCCCCAGGCTGAGTGACCACGAGCGCGGCGAAGATACCGAGGCTCTTTTCCGCTGGGCGTATCGGCGCGTGATTGCGGAAAACATGCCCGGCCGTTGTGATAGCTGCCCGGGCGAAGTTGGTATCCGGGCTTGTACTCACGCCTTGTGCGCTCTCTTGTCTGCTTTACCCGTGGGGCTTGACATACCAGGTTGGCCCAAGGGATGGGATACAGAGGAAGCAACCGAAGATGACTTTGTCTGGTTTTGCCTAAGGGCAAACATTGCGACCCTTACTTTGATAGAGAAGTGTATCAAGGGAGAGATTCCTAGTTGCAAAGACTAGGGCGTCTTCTATAGTTGTACTCGTGGCGTCTTCTATAGTTGTTGTACTCGCAGCGAATAGCCCAGGTGGCTTCATCTTTGTTCTTGCTCGTCTGACAACATGCCGCGTGATGAAGCAAGCGTTCGGCTTTGCAATGCATCGAGATACCTGGGGATCGCGTTCGTTTGTTGGTTAAAGATATGCCCGACGTTGGCCACGAGATGTGTCATGTGCTGGCCTTGTAGAGTGTGTCCTCGTAGAGTGTGGTGGTGTTGATTGGTGACCCCGCCCCCAGGCATTCTCTTCCTCTTCCTCTTCTTCCTTGAAGCCGTGCCTCTTTTCTTGAGAGACGACAGCGCGAGAGACGACAGCGCGAGAGACGACAGCGCGAGAGACATTTCCTTCAAGGCACGACGTCAACGATACCGACAACAATACTAATAGCACCATGGCTTCGAGCACCCACATCCATCGCACGCCCGCCCTCGGAGAGGCTAAAGTCACAAGGCTAACGTCGAGGCCCCGCGGGATTCACTGCCTGATTGTCGTGCGCGGCCGGAGTAGCTGTGCGCGGCGGGAGTAGCTGTGCGCGCCCGGGAGTAGCCCCCGAGCAGACAGAGCATCACGCTGTTGCGCCGGCAGTGGGTCCGCGAGCAGCAGAGGCAGAGTCGTGCGCATCCGGACCACACCCCGCGAGGACATGGCCAGGGTGCTGTTGTCCCCGCGAGGACATGGCCATGATGCTGCTGTCCCCGCGAGCCCAACGCCATCGCGCTGTTGCGCCGGCAAGTGGGGTTGCGCGCAAAGTGTTGGAAAGAGTGCGCGTCCGGGGCACACCACGCAAGCAGCAAGGCAGTCCGGGGCACACCACGCGAGCAGCAAGCCAGTCCGGGCACACCACGCGAGCAGCAAGCCACACTGCGCGAGGCACAAAGGCATCACGCTGTCGCGCCGGCAAGTGGGTCCGCCACGTCCATGACGCTGTTGCGCCGGCGACTCTGCAGTGTCGGAGCCATCACGCTGCTGCGCCGGCAAGTGGGTCTGCGACGCAGCAGATGCGCAGAGTGCGCGTCCCGAGTCGACCGCGCGAGCAGCAGAGGCAGACCCCGCGAGCCCAACGCTGTTGCGCCCAGTGTCGGAGCAGCCCCGCGAGGACGAGGCCATGACGCTGCTGCGCCGGCCAAGGGGTCCGCCACGCCGCAGAGGCGCGCGCAGGACGGAGAGAACGCGCTCGAGACGTCGGCGCCGTCGTCGCCTTCCCCTAGGTCTTGTCGCCGTCTCGTAGCTCGTCGTAGTTCGTCTCGTAGCTCGTCGTAGTTCGTCTCGTAGCTCGTCTCTCGCCGTCTCGTCCTCTCCCGAGACAAAGGCATAGCATAGGGGAGGAAGCAAAAGGTCTCGTTTCTCGTCATCTCGCACCCCCATCATACACTCGTAGTCTCGTCTCGAAAGGAGGCATAGAGGCATGGAGGAGGCATAGCGTAAAGGAATAAGAGGAAGAGGGAAAAAGGCGCGTCCTCAAGAGGGAAAAGAGGCACGGCTTTAATAGGGGTATGGTCTCGTCTCTCGCCATCTCTTCTAGTAGTTTCGTCTCGTGGTCCTTTGTCGTAGTCTAGTCTTTTGAGAAATTAGGTACGGATTGAACGAGGAAGAGGAAGGGGGAAGAATACACGGCTTCAAGGAATAGGGGCAAGGTCTCGGCTCTCGTAGCCCCGTCTCGTGTCGTCTTCCGTCTCTCGTAGTCTTGTCTCGTAGTCTCGTCTCGTGGCCTCGTTAATCGTGGTCTGGTCTCTGAGAGGAGGCACGGATTGAAGGAAGAGGAAGAGGAAGAGGAAGAGAGGAAAAAGGCATGGCTTCAAGAAGGGCAAGGTCTCGTCTCTCGTGGTCTCGTCTCGTCTCTCGTCTCTCGAGAGGAGGTATAGCTTGAGGGAAGAGAATAAGGAAAAGGAAAAAGCTTATTGCTAGGTTGATACCTGGCCACGTCCCCGTGATATCGTCTCGTAGTTTCGTCTCGTTATCTCGTCTCTGTAGTCTGGTCGCATGCCTTGGAGGAGGAAGAAGAGGGAAAAGGGGCACGGCTTAAGGATCAAGGGCAAGGTCTGGCTCTGGTGGCCCCGTCTCGTGTCCTCTTCCGTCTCTCGTGGTCTCGTCTCGTGGTCTCGTCTCGTGGCCTCGTGTGGTCTGGTCTCTCGAGAGGAGGTACAGATTGAAGGGGGAGCAAGAGGAAGAGGGGAAAAGGGCGCGGCCTCAAGAAGGGCAAGGTCTCGTCTCTCGCGGTCTCTCCTAGCGGTCTCGCCTCGTGGTCCTTTGCCGTGGTCTTGTCTCTCGAGAAATAAGGCAGGGAGTGAAGGAGCAAGGGGGAATGGGGAAGAGGCACGGCTTCAGGTAGGGCAGGGTCTCGTCTCTCGTGGCGTTGTCTCTCGCGGTCTCTTCTGGCAGTCTCGTCTCGTGGTCCTTTGTCGTGGTCCTTTGTCGTGGTCTTGTCTCTCAAGAAATAAGGCAAGGAGTGAAGGAGCAAGGGAAAGAGGGGAAAAGGCGCGGCCTCAAGAAGAGGAAAAAGAGGCACGGCTTCAAGGACTAAGGGTAGGGTCTCGTCTCTCGTAGTCTTATCTCGCAGTCTCGTCTCGTGGTCCTTTATCGTGGTCTGGTCTCTCGAGACATTAGCCACGGATTGAAGGAGGAAGAGGGAGAGGGGGAAAATACACGGCTTCAAGGAGGAGGGGAAAGGCACGGCCAAGGAGGAGGGGAAAGGCACGGCTTCAAGGAAAAAGGGCAAGGCCTCGTCTCTCGTGGCCTCGTCTTGTGGCCTCGTCAATCGTGGTCTGGTCTCTCAGGAGGCGGCACGGATTGAACGAGGAAGAGGAAGAGGGGGGAAATGCACGGCTTCAAGGAGGAGGCAAGGGCATGGTCTCGTCTCTCGCGGCGTCGTCTCTCGCGGCGTCGTCTCTCGCGGCCTCTTCTCGTGATCTGGTCTCGAGAGAAATTAGCCACGGCCTCAAGGAAGAGGAGCAAGGCCCCGTGGCTCCTGCTCCGGTCTCTCGAGAAACAAGCCACGGGGCAAAGGAGGGGGAGGGAAAAAAGAATCGATTTCAAACAAGAGCAAGGTGTCGTTTCTGGGAAATGAGTCACATCCTGAGCAAGACGAAGAGGGAAGGAGGATACAAAACCTACTGCCGCCCCCTACACCCCTACACACGTGATTCTAGTGAATCGAACTTCGATCGCCACGCCGACTTTTCCTCCTTCCAATGCAGTCGGTTTCACAGGGGGATCCCGCTCGACCCGGCAGCTGCAGTGCGTCTGCGGCTGTGCCCCTGGCGGCTCTCCGAGGGCTCGCGACGGAGAGCGTCGTCGACTGGCTTTGTCAGAGTGGCTCGTTGGGTCGGGGCCACCGCGGCATCAACACGGCCAGGACCCGCCCTTTGTGCGCGGCGACCTCCGCAGAGCGTCTGGGCGTCGCGTTCGGGGAGTGGGGATCCGGGGACTGGCGTTGGACGGGCCCGTCGCCTGAGGTCTGCTTCGGAGAGTGGCAACTTTGACGATGTCGACGACGACGACGACGACGACGGCGGCGGCGGCGAAATCATCGACGAAAACGACCTGCTCTCCGAAGAGGGCCTCGAGCAACGGCCGGTCCGAGGTTAGTCCCAAACTCCCACGTTCCTGCGGCTAGCTGAGCGACTCCGTCCTGACCTCGCCATCACCCTCCCGCCTTTGGAACTCCCGAGCCGGACGCGCATCTTCGCATCTGCCCCCTCCAAGAAACCCGCTTGCCGCCGCGACAGCATCATGGCCATGTCCTCGCGGGGCCTACTCCGCCGTCTCGCTCCGCCGTCTCACTGCACCACGTTGCGCGTCGCGGCGCCATGCCGGCGTGGCCATGTCGGCCGTCGGGCTCGCTCTGCTCCCCTTTGACTCGCCGCGCCCGTCTGCTGCGGTGCCGCTTTCTCGAGTGACGAGAGACGAAAACGAGAGACGAGAGACGAGACCTGCTCCTCTTGCTTCAAGCCGTGCCTTTTTCTCGAGAGACGTTTCTCTCTCACGCTCCTCCCCATACGCCGTGCCTCTTTCTCGAGAGACGAGAGGCGAAAAACGAGAGACGAAAAGCGAGAGACGAGACCTTGCCCTCCTTCCTTCAAGCCCAAGCAGACGGCCGCGCGCGACGGGCGGGCCCTCCCCGCAGACGCAGATGCAGTCATCGAAAGGGGCTCATGCGCATGTTTTCACGGGGCCAAAGTTTTAGTTGGTAGTTCAATGCATGCCATCGCGGGCGACGCCAATTTTTTGAAAGGGGTGCAGATAGCTTTCCGTCAGTCCAAATCCTTTCAATAGTATTTTCCATTCAAGAAATATATTAAAATAAAGGAGTAGTATAGTATAAGTTAAAATATATTAATAGTAGCAATAGCCTATCAAATATTGCTATATTTCTATTACAGATAGTATTTCAAGCTCTCGTAATGCTGTTACGCCGAGCGTGTAATAGCGCCTCCTCCCTACGGCGCCTCCTTCCCATGCCTTCCTACTTCCTTCTTATAAAAGGATAGAGAATCTTCTTTCCGTTATTCTCTCTCCTAAGCGTGCTCAATAACGTAGTAAGTAATGCGTGGATTTGCAAGCTATAGGTCACTCGTTCAATCCGTAATACTCTCCTTTTTTTTTTATCGTACCCGTAAGTAACCAATACGCCGGTAAGCCAAGCAACGCACCAACGCACCAAACGCGCCAACGCGCCAACGCGCCAACGGGCAAGCAACAACTACGAGTAAGCAATACGCCAGCGGGCAAGTGAATTTTTTTTTTAGAGGGGAGATTTACGGATCGGGTTTTGAACCTAAAAGGATATGAAAATAGAAACAGTATTAAGGCTCTGAAGTGCTCACACGTGTATTTCTGATGAGAAATCCTGTCGCACGCCTCAACAGCTATCTACACCCCTTTCAAGAAATAGCGGGCGCCCGCGAAGGTACGCATCATTCACTCGGGCGCCCTGCTCAGTGCACACGCATCACTCACTCGGCGCGGCCTGTCTTCACTCGGGCGCGGCCTGCCTTTGTTGCATGTTGAATATTGACTCCACGGAGCAGGCAGTCGTCGAAAGGGGCTCGCGCATGTTTTCACGGGCCATGGTTTTAGTTGGTAGTTCAACGCATGCGCATCATTCACTCGGGCGCCCTGCTCAGTACACACGCATTATTCACTCGGCGCGGCCTGTCTTCACTCGGGCGCCCTGCTCAGTGCACACGCATCACTCACTCGGCGCGGCCTGTCTTCACTCGGGCGCGGCCTGCCTTTGTTGCATATTGAATATTGACTCCACGGAGCAGGCAGTCGTCGAAAGGGGCTCGCGCATGTCTTCACGGGCCATGGTTTTAGTCGGCAAGTACCGGAGTACTTGTTCAATGCGCACGCATCATTCACTCGCGGCCTGCCTTTGTTGCATGTTGAATGCCCTGTGAATTCGTCCCGCACGGCTCCTCCCTCGCGGGCTGCACGGTGCCGCAGACGAACTCTTGCCGAACAGCCTTGCCTGGCAGCGTGGCAGCGCGGCAGGCGCAGAGGTCCACGCACGTATAAATTCTTTTCTCGTCGCAAAGGGCAGCACATGCACTACACTTCCTCCATCCACCATCTCCATTCATCATCCATCTCCGTCTTTCATCCTCCGGGCTTCCAGCCTCCGGCCTCCAGCCTCCGGCCTCCAGCCTCCAGCCTCCCAGCCTCCCTCCAGCCTCCTGCCTCCTGCCTCCTGCCTCCGACTCCAGACTCCGACTCCAGTCTCCAGATTCACTCTCCAGACTCCAGGCTCCAGTCTCCAGTCTCGAGTCTCCATCCTCCATCTCCAGTCCCCAGATTCCAGTCTCAGACCCCAGTCTCGGACCCCAGTCGGACCCCAGTCTCAGACCCCAGTCTCGGACCCCAGTCTCGGACCCCAGTCTCGGACCCCAGTCATCAGCAAGACCGACTCTCACCTCCACCATGTCGTCATCGTCGTCGGAGACCGGTAGCGGCGGCGCCGCCCGACGCGGATCCAAGGCCCCGTCGACGGCCGCGTCGTCGCCCGCGCCGGCCACTTCCCCCGCGGCCGCGTCGTCGCCCGC